>RAHM01000011.1:6274495-6400616 GCA_003713295.1 Parotia lawesii
TGGAATTCAGTGTCCTTGATTACAYACCTTACGTGGCAAAGCAATGTGTTTCACCCTCTCCCTCTGGTAGGATGGCAGGGAGGGAGGTTTTTTTCTTGAGGSAGTGGAACAGAGAGGCATTCACGCTATTACATGCCACAACCCACAAATGCAAGGGTCCAGCATCTTTCTCAATATCAGCAAAATGAACACAAGAGGTACCTTTTGCCAACAGATTCCCACTGAGCCAGTGGAGTAGGAAGGAAGCAATTAACTGACATGTACTGCCAGTAATAGCTGCTCTAGGCAGCACATTAAGTAGTACATTAACTGATGTATTAATTGATTTATAAACACCAGCTTCCTGATTAGCTTGATTATTGCTATTGCACTGGGATGAGGAGRATGGTGGGGGTCTCAGTAAGCTTTAGTGGCAGTGTAATTAAACATTTCTTTTGTTACATTTTGTGACATTCACTAAAACAGTGCAGGAATGATACATTTTTCTCTGCTTGAGTAATGAGCTGGATTCATTTCAGCAAACTTTACAACACTCGGAGTTGCATAAGGTTGCACTTGTCTAAAAAAAGGTGTTTTAGTGAAACGAACAATGAAAAGATGCAGGGGTCTGGAAGGCAGAGAAGGGCTCAGAACCAGATGTTTAACTGTAATAAAGCGTGYAAGGAAAGTTGTTCTGGTCACTGTCACACCTGGACTTCAGAAAACACCTCCCTGATGAGGGGCTTTCCGGATCCCCTTTTTGAGATGGACTTCAAGCTTCAGCTGGTCACAAGCAACTAAATTATGGCTTTCTGCAGGTAGATTCTGCTTTTGCTTACAGGGCAGGTGCTGCCCTTCCATGTTTTGGGTTTTTTTCCTGGCAATAGGCAAGGGAAAACCAAGAGGAACAGGCATCCCTGAGCAATCCCTTCTCTCTGATGCTGGGCTCAGGGACAACTGCAAGAGTGTGAATTGCACCCTTCAAAGGCCTCAGGAGAGAGCATGTGTGAGACAAGACAGCTATATATTTCTTCTCAACAAGGGTTGTACCTAAAAGTTTGGGCTGAATTCTGCTCTTTCTCTGCAGCATCCTTTGCTCACCTTCCCTCTGCAACCTCTTCCTCCTATCTGTCTCTGCAGCCTGCTCCTCTCTTCCCAGTGGATCAGCAGGAGCTGTGAGTCATTCCACATCTCATACTAAACTCAGAACAATATTTAATCCCTTGACATCCCCCTCAAGTTGTTAATGGACTCTGTTCCTTCTCCTTTTGCCCTCTCATCACGGCAGGGGCAGAGAAGCATCTCTGGGGTCTGTCAACACTTTGCTCTCAGACAGTTGATTGGGCATTGCCTCGGTGTCAGCAGCAGGCATTAGCACAGAATCCAGAGTGTAGGGAGCATTCTATTCCAGCTTTGAAGTGATGCAGTGCTGCAGTTTAAAACACAGATGCTGCCCAGTGTGTAGATGGGGTGTCATGGAATCACTGGCAAGTGGATGACTTGGGAAATCAGAAAAAAAATTGTATACGTGCATCTGTCTGCCCCCCATACCATTTCAAACATCCCATTGATTGTTTTTGAAGTGAAAGGGTTCATCATTGCCTGAAACACAACGATGAAAAGAAGCTGCAGTGGAAACAGAATAATAATAGTCATGTAAAAAGTACTTATTCCAAGATTTTTCTTTGCTTACTGTTTCATTTAGATGTCTTACACTAATTCTCAGCAGTTCAAGATATGGGTGAGATTTGTGGAAATGAAGTTCCAGTGATCATGCTCTGTGTTTTTATGAGCCAGGTGTATTACCTGTACCAGGGAGGTTTCATTCTCATAGATATTGGTGTATTCTTCCCCCATGCACAAATGCTTGAGGGCAGCTTAGTGTGCAGGGCATGAAACTGCTGCATCCAGACTTAATCTTTCCATGTTTCCAGACTGTATTAATATTTGGGCAGCGTAGGAAGCTACCAAGTCTAATTGTACACTGGGAAATGCTGCAGATATTTGTAATCGAGGTACAAAACCAGTGAAAATAATATCTTAGACTTAAGGAACAGAGTGAAAGGCAACTAGGAGCAAAAGTCCCATTCATTTCAGTGGATTTTGTGTTGCTGAAATCTCTTAGAAATTCTTGAAAATCCATATCTAGCTTGGCTAAAAATACTGGAATATGAAACATCAGATACGTTTCTATGCAGAATAACTCTCCAGAGTCTATCTTTCCACATTTATTGCAACTGACAATGAGTAGTCTTTTGTTGCTTGGGTCGTTGGCACTGTCTGAATAATTTGGGGCAAGAGGCAGAGTAACTTCAGTAATGTTTATCTTTTATTTACTTTCGTGGGTTCTGTCCCCATAGAACAGCAGATGATGTAAGAGTCTGCTTCTTCTGTTACAGCAACACCATTAGGAGYCTGTTGGTGGAAGAGGGGTTCTGGATACAGAGGGAATGGAAAGCAAGGTTCRCAGGCTAATGCCAGGGCTCAGCTTGAAATGGAAGCACAGGGATGATTCCGTGCTCTGTTTGCCGTTTTGGTCACCTTCAAATCTGGGCTATTTTTCCTGCATGCTTCATATTTCTGTTTTCACATTAGTAAGAAAGCAATAGCTCAAGAGCAATGCAATAATTTGGGCCCTCAGTAAATGCACCATGACCCCCTTATATTAAAAATGAATAAAACACAGGAAAAACTGTGTGTGGCTCAATACCTTACATGAGGCATCTTGTCTCTAGACAGTTCATTTCTAGCTCTTTTGTTGTTGAGATAGTTTTCCTGGCTCATCCTTTTTTACAAGAGTCCTCCCCTGTAACAAATGGTAACTGTCCTCCGACTTCTCACAAAGATTGCTGTTGAAAACAAGTTTATTCTTTGAAAATGCCCGGAAGATAATATTAAGTTTAATCCTCTCATATTGTACCACTTAATTGTTTTTGTCCTAAATGCTCCAAAGGTACTGAATTCTGGCTTTTCAATCCAACTAGAATGGTTTATGTTGAATTAATGCTATTCTGTTAGTACAGTGTTTGACTGACTGTGTCACTTTAGAGTGGCAGCTTTCCTGACTGTGGACACACATGCCAAATCTGACCTGCAGTTGGGCACAGGTGTGGGGTTAGCTGTTATTGTACAGATATCACATGGCTATATAAGTATTGCTGAGCAATTTTCATCTGTGTCTCTCTTAAATTGAATGATTCATGTACCCAGTCTGTATTCCCATGCTCTGTTGCCTTAGGACTAACATGCCTGAAGTGGTGCCCTTTAATATGTTGGCTGCTTGTGTATTGCTGCTACTCTGCACTTGCCACACAGTGAGCCAGGTCTGTGCAGTCCAGAGAACTGCTGGAATAACTCAGGGCCTTTTGAATTTGATGCTACAGTAACCCCAAAACCAGCTTTAACCTGCTTAGCAAATGATCCCTGAGGCAACATGTGGATTGTGACTGTTCCTTACCTTCAGTGGAGTGAGAATGAGCAGATGAAAGATAGTCAGCGATTCAGGGATGATGGAAATGGGGTGTCTCAGGTGGTCCTGACATAGTGTAGTACATTTCTTCTGTGCTACTGGCAATTAGCACTAGTGGCATTCATTGGCATCCAGTCTGTAAGTGTCCACTTGAGCCAGAGAACAGCCACTGTGATTCTGGGGGACCAAAGCTGGGGACAGGGTTTGTTGCTGGGGTACAGTTTCCACCAAGAGCTGTGCTCCTGGTAGTGCTCCTCATGGGTTTGCAGGCATTCTGGAATTCTGGCATTCTTTCCTGGTGTGTGGTAGAGCAGTTTCTTACCCAAGCTGTCCCTAATAAACAGCAACGCTGTTGGTATTTCAGGGGGATAAAATATAACTGTGATTCTTCAGCCCACCAGACACATTAATATGTTTTCTGATTATTAATTCAGTTTGCTGTAATACCAGCAGTCTCCTCTTGTGACAGCAGTCAGAGGCAAAGGCTCTGACTGTAATTACAATTGAAATTGTAAATGAGCTCCTCTAGACTAAATGGGCATTAGATCAGGTACTCTTTGAGAGGTAAACAAGAAAGACTGAAGGGCCTGATTGATGTCTTATCTGTTTTTGTCTCATTTTGGTTTCTCTAAATCATTGCCAYTGTTGCACTCAGATTCTCCCAGTCATGGAAAGATTTTAAAGCAGGAACATTCTTGAGGGTTCATTGGTGTGATGGAAAGTGCAGAAGCATATGCTGGCGAGCTAAATTTTCATTCTCTTGGCTAGTGATGCAGTATTAGAGATTGTAAAAATGTCAGTTTAGGACATGTAGYTCCAAATAATTACTCTTCTGTAAGTCTGGATAAAGCAATATAATGAAATTACTGCTAATACAGTGAATTATGGTTTAGATTAATGTTCACAGGCAATGTCTGTTGSGGTTTTTTTCTTATTTTTTTCCTTGATTGTTTGTTTTTTCTCGTTTCCCCTGTAAGCAAGGCATTTTGATTTCAGGTTTAATAATCTCTAATAGCTTCCTTTTTAAGGTCTGCTAAACTAACAGTATGAGGTAACTACCATTGATCTTAGCTTGATTTATGGTCTATAGATGACCAAGCAAAGACTTGAAAAACTACTTTGCACTAAAGTATATCTATAAACCCCACTTTCCCATCAGAATGAATTCTTTTAGTCTGAGATTCTGGTAGAAAAAACCTTGGTATCATGCTCACAGATAATAAATTATCTGCAACCTTTCCCAGACTGCAATCAATATGTTATTCGCTATTTATTTCCCAATTTTAATCAAATCTAGAGACAGAAAACTCAGAAAAGTCAACCCAGGACAAAACTGATGATAACAATGACATTTATTGACATTTCTGAGGCACAAGGAGATTTAAATGAAGTTAAAAAACCTTTCAGCAAATGACAAGGGGTCTAATGAAAACCCAGTGAACACAATAAAATACGCACCGTCAGCTGCATGCAGGTCAAAGATGGAATTTACATAAAAGTAAGATAACTTTGCTTTTGTGGCAGTTTATCCTGCTGCTAGACAGCTCCTTGGTTGTTGCAAACCACAGCAATAACATCGTGCTGCCCAGGCCACATGGCCTTACTTCTGATTATGTAAAAGAGAAGGAAACTGCAAGGAAGGGTTGAAGGGCAGAGACAATCCAGCAGCTGAAACTCAAAGATCTTTAGGTACTCTTTTAATCATTTATGACAAATATTTTTAACTGGATTTCTGTTTGCTAACAGATCCCTTTATTTACATCTCTGCTTCTGGTGGACATGTGCATTTTAACATCCTTCATGCTTGGCCTTTGCATTTGTGGTACAGTTTGTAATGTTCCACCAGGTCTTCGGCGTGTACAGCTGTTACCAAGCAGACTTTTAACCAAGGAGCCTTTTTTRTCCCAGTCTGATCAGGGACATTGCTTTCGACATTACTCTGCTCRGCACAGAACCCTCAAAATGTCTGAAATGTTCCTTCCTATGTTCCTGTGTCTGTTCTAGCGCCACCGTTTTGGAGGCATGGCTTGCAAACATCTGTGGTCTAAAGCACTTGTTGGGTTGCTGTTTCAATTAATTTTTTAGGCAAACGTCATGCCGCTATTAAAAAACCAACTTGTGCTTGAAGACAGCATCAGGCAGTTTGAGGAGATAATGGTGAATATTTTTTACTTGTTATGTGAAAGCAGATAAGGAAACAGTCAACTGGTGGAGTTGCTGGGCTGATGAAGTGGGAGAGAATACGTGGGAGAGTAAGTTTGCAGCACTTTCAGAGGTTTGAGAGACCATTTTCAGAGAGCAGGCTTGTGAACAAGATGTACACTGGATGTTTGCACAACTTAGGCTTCAGTTTAGAGACTCCTCAGAGCAGGTGCTGTTATTTGTTCTCCTGGTGTCTAAAGGTCTTAATTCTGGAACACCAGCAGTAATTTAGCAGTGTGGAGGAGTGGAGAGATCTTGACTACATCTTATATGAGGCCCTGCCAGACAACCATGGGAGATGCTTGAGGGAAGCAACAGGAAAGTCCAGAACTGCAAGCAGCATTTAAATGGAACCAGGTAGTGCTGAATTTGCAAGGATATTCAAATACCTCCAGACTGCACATCATAAGGCTCTGTCCAAAATTGCATTGCTATTGAAGTATGGCACAATAACAACTTTTCTGCTACAATCCATCCAAACTGCTCTGAAACAGAACTGTAAGTCCAATGAGAAGTTATTAAAAAAAAATTTGGGAGTAGCTTCAATCTTCACATTCCTCTCATGGTTGATCAGAGAGATCCAGGTTTTATTTAGAAGTGCAGAGGTGTTTAGAAACGGGGCACTACAACTGCAGACCTGGATTTCATGCTGCTACCTATCATGCAACAACTAAAATAAAAACAGGTCCTTGTCTGATCTTTAAATTCAAAACTACACAAAGAAATAGAGAAAATACGATGATATTATATTGGTAGCTGATGCAAAAACACGTTCAGTAGACTTTTTGAATATTGGATCAGGCCCTTGGTAAATACATACAGCCACTGCGACTTGTTTATCAGTCTTTGTAGCTGGTATACTGAGTCTTATTCTGTTAGTATCCATTTTGTATGAATACATAAAATGAAATATGTATAATTACTCCTTTGTACACAGAGCAGAAAAAATATGCAATCAAGCAAAATTGTCAGTCTGCCTTTTTTTTTCTAGACTGGCATAAAATAGATGATATAGTTATTTCAAAGGTATGGTTTTGATATTCTTCCATGCAGAGAATTGAAATGAGCTGATGTAATTTAAATGACAGCTTCTGGAGGGGTACCTCTATTTACTTACTTCTGCATTTTTTACACTTTCCTATTGTATATCTGATGACTTGCTTTTAAAGCTATTACTTTGTATGAATTGTGTAAATACTTTTAGTGTTCCRTGCATCTGCTGAAATATTTTTACAGTTAGTCAGCTGAGAGTGTTAGCTTGTCTTTTATTGTCGGTCAGGCTTTTGCATTTGTCTTTGCTACTTCATGCTCTCCTGCAATCTCTTTCTGTCCTGATAAGGAGGAAACCACAATCAAATAAAATTTGGATTGATTTTATATTTATACTTCTCATCCTACATCATACATTTTGTCAAGAGGGGAGCTGTAGTGAAGCTGCTGCTGTACCTCCTAAAGCCATTACACCACAGATTCGTTGTGCTGTTTTAYGAGCCCATAATCTGCTTCCGTATGAGGCAACCAGATTAGTGCCTCGTAAAAATGGCAGAAGCACCACTATTACTGTTCTACAAGTTTTTATGCTTTGCTGAATTTTATCATTATTATTGTTATTCTACTGTTAGTGTGGCCTAGTGAAGCTGCGGTTGCAAGAGAGAATTCTTTGTCTAAAATAAACTCCAACCCAGTAGCTTGAGAGAAGCGTGACCGCCTTTGACAGAAGCAGGAGTTTTATCCATAAGTTTGGGATAGGATAAATGCCCGAGCTGCAAGACATGTCCATGATACTGTTCATTGGGAGAGGTGATTTGTGAGGCCAAATAAATTTGCAAGTCTGACTCTTGAAGTGAAGTAGTTGGCATCAAAATTGCTGAAGTGATGAAAGGGAGTTAACGTATCTCCTCATTGAGTTATTCAAATATCCATAGCAGTATTTGAATACTAAACTTCTATACTCCTTTTGACACACAGATTTATTGGCACATACTGGCACTTTTAAAACTCCAACTTGTTTTTCAATATCTCTGTTTTTAGACAACAGTCATGACAACAACAGGCTGAACTTGTGACAAAAGGGGGCTATTTTGCCTCTAGTTGGGGGCAAGCAAGCAGAATTATACCCATTTGGTCTGTGGGAATTCTCTAAGAAACTGAGG
This sequence comes from Parotia lawesii, assembly GCA_003713295.1. Classification (NCBI taxonomy): domain Eukaryota; kingdom Metazoa; phylum Chordata; class Aves; order Passeriformes; family Paradisaeidae; genus Parotia; species Parotia lawesii. Next base: position 6,282,299 of record RAHM01000011.1, read on the forward strand.
GATTTTTATCTGTTTATTTGCATATGTATTTTATTGCTGAGAGAGAGTCATGAACAGTCTTTATTTTCCTCGAAGTGCACCCTCAATTTAGAAAAGCACAATAATCGCGAGGAGAGCGGTCCAGAAGTTTTAATGAGAATTCCTGCAGATGCAGAATGATAGAAATTATGTCCTGTGTGCCAGGGGAGGAAGAGAAATCCTTGGAATGAGAGGGCATGCAATTTATCTGTCCCTGCAGCTTTCGAGGCAGAAAGGACATCTTACAGGGTCAGAGAACTGAAGGTTCTGGTGGGCAGCCAGGCAGGGGGAGACCTGAAACAGAAGCATCTTGGGGGTGGTGATGCCCATGTCCCTTGCTCTGGGCACTTGGCTTTTGCCAGGACACAGAGCTGGGGGCTGACCCCTGCAAAGGCTTTTAGATGCAAGGACCTGGGCTAGCCCCAGTAAATCGTTATTGCCACCTGGCTGAGTCAAAACCAACAAAATTTCTTTCTTTGTAGCTGTTTGCTAACTGACTGGAACTTTTTAGTTATCCTCTGGTGCTGCTGTTTCTGAATACCTCACGTTTTAAGGTTCATTTCTCTTCTCTTCTATCTGATGCTGTATATTGAGTATAAATTATAATTGCAAACACAAATAAGGATATTTGTCTTGGCATCGCTTTAAGTGTATTTTAGCAGAGTGACTCCAGAGCGCCCATTCAGCAGAATACATCCTTTCAGGTAGGGTCATTTGCTTTCCCTTAGCCTGTCAGAGAGAAGACTATTTCAGCTTTTGTCTCAATAACTCAGGGCTCTCTTAGTATAAATTTATTAGAAGCCAGGGAAGGTGCCCTGCTGCAGTATAACCTTGGATGTCTTACACGTTTTTTAGCTGCAGTATAAGGGCAATGCCCTGAGTAGATACAAATTTAACTAGACATGAGAAATTGCAAAATCCATTTTTTTATCACTAGTTTTCAAGTTCCTTGATTCAACCATCAGAATAAATTTTCTATGATCTCATAACTTCAAAAGCTCTCCTCGCTCCCTTCTTCCCCCATCTGTTTAACCAATAACCTATTCTCACAAACACTGAAAATCACATTATGGGCAAAGTTGTCTTGATGGGCCTGGAATGTATTGTGGATCCATGCTGAATTAAGTTATACATGTGCTGAGACTAGGCAGGATAGGATACTCTTTTTTTTTCTTTTCTTTTCTTAAAGGTAAACTTTTTAGAACCCACTTTTTTTTAACAAAGATAATAATAATGGATTTGGGGCCAGCTAAGAAAAATGGAGATGATTTTTAGAGTTGAAATTGAGCTTTTTTTAATTCAAAAGGATTATAACTCATTAGGCAATCTGGAAGAAAGATTTTCCCCACCATTTCCTAGTACGGGTCAGAATCGTGATTGTGGTGACTTATTTTGTTCCCCTAAATAATTCGAGGTGATGTTGCCAACAATCTCTCTCTTAGTGAATACACACAGAGTATCCAGGATCTGAATCCGCTTGAAGGAAATGAGATCAGTGTGGCATTGTCAGAGGTGGTGGTTATCATGAAGGACACCAAGATCCCTATTTTAGAAATTGAAGGAGCCAGTGAAATTTTTTTTGAAAGATGTTAGACCAAAGTTGCATTTAAAGAATGGATTTTTTTGGGGGAAACAGTTGTGTCAAACCAGCCTACTTCACTTCTAGAGGATGCCAGGGAAGAAGCACTGAATCCCAGAAGACTYTGGGAAGTCTTCTGACCCTGTCTCTCCTGATATCCTCAAAAGTAAAGAAAGCACAGTCTGCAGAGATCTGTGACAGCGTGTGTGTGTGTGTTTGTGTGTGTGTGCAAAATTGTTTGAAACTTCTACATGGAAGGCAGTTATCAATTTTCTTATCAAAAGAGTGGTGTTGGAGCTGCCCTGTGCTGCTGGTTGCTCATTAATGATCCTCACCCTCAAGGTGTCGGTGAGCTGAGAAGGAGGAAGCTGCGCACGCTGGACAGCGAGAACAGAATTCAAAATGATCTCTGCAACCTGGGGAAGATGAGCTGAAATGGAAGAGGGGGAAGTGCAGGATGCTTCACGTAGGCAAGCTGAGTCAACTGCATAAATAAAGAATGAGGAGCAGCTGGCTGGGAAGCTGTTATACAGAAAAGGGTCAGGGGTTGCGCTGAACCACGAGCAAATACGTCTGAGCCATGAGTTAAAAATGTCACGCTGCTGTGGTGAATCCAAATACCATACTGGGAGGCAGCAGGGCACTTGAGGTACTATTTCCATTCTGCTCAACTTTGATAAAGATCCCAGGGCCTCAAGGCTAAAGGGTTATACTGGATTTGGGGCACTCACTTAAAGAAAGATCTGGATCAGACAGAGATATTTTAACAAGAAGTTCCAAGAATTATTAGATTTCTAGAAAGTGTCTGAGATCAGAGACCAAATTGAAATTGCATAGCCAAAATACAAAAAAAAAAAAAAAGGGAAGACGGAGGGAGCACATAATATTTTTTGAAACTAGAAAAAATTTCTGGAAGGAAGGAAAAATGGATCTCTTCTCCCTGCTTATGGGCTGAAACTCCCAGTCTGTAGTGGGCTACAGCCATATCAGAGTAAGCACAATTTATTGGAAGATGCAGAAATATAAGGAGGACTCTGAGAAGGGGAAGAGTTCAGGAGTTTACTTATTGACTGTGTAAATGAGGATTAGGAATTGTTTGGATTATCAGGCAAAAGGTAGCATAATGTCACTGCAAGAAGGTGGGATGGTTAATCTTCATCCTTCCCAGGTGTATAGATGTTCCAGATATAGTTCTGCTGATGTGTAGAATATGGCTACTGGCAATTTAGAATGTGACAGGAAGGAAAATGTGACAAGGAAAAACCTGTTAAGTTAAATTAACCTGGAAAACTAGAAAAATAAAGGGCAAATTATTTATAGAGGAGGAAGAAGAAACTCCGCTAAGGAAGGAATATTGCTATATTGCAAACAYGAAAAGTTTGTGTGGAGGCTTGCTTTGAACTTCTCCCTGTTTTAAAAGACAAGGAATTAATGTGCTGCTTTTGAAGCTTTAGGAGCCTGAAGACACTCAGGAGGGATCGGACCAGTCTCTGGCAACTTTTACTTTACTTCCTATTGAAAAAAGTAGTCAGTGTACAGTGGTATGTATGTTGACACTTACTACAATTGCACTTTTGTTCTGCTTTGTAGATGTCCCCTGTGGGGAAGGGCAGTCCTGGTGGGCAGCAATGGAGGACCAGGCAAATGTCATCTCTAGTTTATATCCCACTCAAAAATCATGATCTGTGTCTTGGCTTGTACTAGAGCAAATACCGAAGTCAGGAGGTGAAAACAAAACCTCAGGTTACACTGTCAAAGCAAAAGAGAAAAACATGAGGGATAAAAATACCCCAACAACTCAAAAAAAGCAAAACCACATCTGACTGATGCAACAAAACATTTCTGACTCTTTGGTTGACTGGAGAGAAGAGAGGTTAAAGAGAGAGGCTGGGAGGGAAGATGGAAGAGGGAGCAGGGAATGCACTTTCTGTATCCATCATGGACTTTGGCTGGGACGGTGAGTAAGAGAACTTGGACTGTGGCTGCAGCAAGGAGCTCTCTCTCTTTCTCTTGTGAGATTTCTTCATTACCATCTTTCTTTTGTAAGGGGAAGGGACTCTCCTTACTATTCATTTATTGATTTTCCAAGTACCAGTGTGGCAGTATGCCACTGTTCTGTGTCCCATACTGCTATCTCCATGGCTCAGAGATAAAAAAAAAGGACAATCACTGTCAAGCCGAGTAAGGATGGGTAAAAACATCAAAATAAAACACATGGAGACATCAGCCTCTGCTTTTTATGGAAACAAGGTCTGACCCAACCAGAATCCTCAGCCCTGAATAAATTTTAATTCAGCCCTATAGCCATGTAGGTTTTGGGATGGGTTGTTTCTTTAGTTAGATTTTTAAAGGAGGGTTATTTTAGAGTGCATGAACACTGCACATATCCATAAAGATTACATTCTTGGTGAGATCAAGAAAGCTGTACAGCCTCCTAAAATAATGGCTGAATTCTAAGCAAGTAAGACCGAGAAAGGAAAAGGGGAAAAAGAAAAGAGAACTTGTCACTTCCTTGAGATGAAGCGGCCATTTGTCACAGAACCATAGAACATTTTGGGTGGAAGGGACCATAAATATCATCTCTTTCCAAACCCTCCTGCCATGGGCAGGGAAAACTTTCACTAGACCAGGTGTCTCAGAGCCTTTATCCAGCCTGGCCTTGAACACTTCCAGGAATGGGGCATCCACAACTTCTCTGGGCAACCTCTTCCGGTGCTTCACCACTCTCACAGTAAAGAATTTTTTTCTAATTTTTTAATCTAAACTTACCTGCTGGTGGAAAAAGTCCCTCCCTATATTTCTTGTAGGCCCCCTTGAGGTACTGGAGGGCCACAATGAGTTCTTCCCTCCAGAGACRTCGAGCTGCTGCCCACAACCATTCAGCCAATTCCTTCTCCACTGGGTGGTCCATTCATCAAGTCCATGCCTCCACAGCTTATAGACAAAAGTGTCACGTAGGACACTGTCAAATGCTTTGCACGAGTCCAGGTAAATGACATCTCTTGTTCTTCGTTTATCCACCAATGATTTTAGGCCACTAAATTTGGCAGGTATGACGTGCCCTTAGTGAAGACGTGTTGGTCACTTCCCTATTTTCCACGTGCCTTAGCACAGCTTCCAGAGTGATATCAGTCTATCATTAATCTTCTCACTCTGAGGAAAGGTTACGTGAAAAGTGGTAGCTCTTCAGTTCTTTCATTATCTCTTTAGCCATGTGTCTTCAGAGAAACTCCAGTGTTTTTCTGACCCAAACATAGCAGTGAGATAACCTCACTTCTTATTAGCGCTGACAGAGGTACCTTGTCTCCACAGACACCACAGTTGCCTCTTCTTTTAGCATTGTACATCACAGAGTCCTTGCGTGAACATCTCAAGGATATGCAGCAGCCGGATTTCAACTGTGTCCTTTAAGGCTTTTCAATCTTTCATATCGCTCCCCCCAACCTTTGGAAGTGATGTATTATCCAATTCCTCGCATTAAGAATTTACCATTCCTTGGGATGCCATGCTGGCATCCATCCCCTGTGATGCTTAAAAAGACAGCAGTATTTCATGGCTTTAGTCACTGTAAGAGTAACCTAGTTTCACACAATTTTAAATTGGAGTGAGCTTTAAAAATTATTTGAACTCACCCCCTGACCTGAATATTCACATTCTTGTCACATTAATCCGTTTTGATACAATGATGTCATAACAGATTTGAGGAAGGCTCAGGCAAGTGGCTTTTCAGCTTAAGTAARTCTGGAGAATTCTTTCTTCATAAAGAAAGAAGAAGAAGAAAGAAAGAAGACCTAAAGCACATTAAGTATCTCAGTGCAGGAGTTGGGCAATGCAGCTCTGTGTGCTTAAAACAAAAGATTYAGCATTGAAAATGTACTGAACACAGTGGAAAAGATGAGCTTTGGAAACTCTCTATACCACCCACTGAAGAGAAGAAAAAGGTATTCAGGTCTCTRTTATTTAGTGATAAAACCCAGATTATTTATCCAGTCTTTCTACCAAAAATCCTAAGAAATAAAATGTGTCAGAGAGGTGCAGTAAAATAATGGAGTGCAAATAAATGATAAAKATAGTAACCTAATCTTGGCTTTTTTTTTTTAAACCAATATCCTGCCATTTAATTATGCAGTGTCAATGTTTTTCACTGCCATACTAGTAATTTTGTTTTCTTTTGGGGTATTGTAYTTTTTGTGACTTATTGTAGAGTGCATTCTGCCATCCATGTCACTACTGTATAACTCACATTCTGCCCTCCCAGTTACAGCAGGAACATAAAGGGAGTGAGAGACTAATCAGAGTGAGCACAAAAGGAGACAGAATGTGTCCCTGAATGCTTAAACTCATCAAGAGAAGGCCTGCTGCCTTTTCTATTTTGAATGCACAGTTGGTGCCCAATATCAAATACTTTTCTTTTGGTAGAGAGGTCTGTGGTTGCCTGCACAGAAAGCGTTATGATCCAAGCACTAATTCCTATTCCCTATTCTATTCTACTAAAAGTTGTCAGTGCTTGCATGCACCCATTGAAGTAGTTTAATCCTGCTGCCTTTCTGACACCTGAATAAAACCAGACTCCCTGCATGGCTTAAGGGGCTGAGCAGATGTTTCCAGGAGGCAGAAATGGAAACAGGAATATTCAGGTCAATGGCGTTGCGGAGACAGTAGTCAAGGGCCATGAAAGACAGGACGTATAGCGGCAAGTTAAAGTGAAGGGTCTCTGGCAGGCCTAACAAATATATATATTTTTTTATATATATATATAGATGTGAACAAAGGTGTTTGCATATGTTACACATAACGTATATTTGCGCATGCAAAAGGAGGAGCATGCTTTCTCTTGGACATAGCTATGAAAACACCAATGTACCACAAAAAGACAGCGTCACCAGAGACCAGGAAAAAGGATATATGCAATGGATCTCTTAGGCACTTGCAGTGCTCTGAAGTTTAGCAGGATCAGACAGAGAGAAGCCAGAAAAAGCCCAGTAAAGGAGGAAGTGAAGGTAGAGATAAGACAAAGGATTATCTTTTCGAGCAAAAAAAAAGATTGAAAACACTTTTCGAAAGATGGTATTCACTTCATGACCAAAAGGTGTAGGGACAGATTTTGAAAATAACTTTTTCATTTAAAGACCTGGCAATAAAGGAAGAGAATTTTAGAGCCATTAGTTATGCACCACATCTTAATATCAGAGGTAGAATTTCAGCTGTCATAAAGCCGTAACATCAGAAAATGAAGATCATGGCAACAAAGAAAAATCTACAGATCTAGGTAACTGAAATCAAACAGGCTGTACCAAGACATGCTTCACAAACAGCAGTCACGATTCAATCTGAGGTCCCAGCTTTTAAGAATAATTCTCATAAACCACTCATGCACAGAAAATGTAAAATTTCAGAAAGCTGTATTCCCATTTAGAAATTCAGTTTTGCCAGTTTCAAATGTCTCCCACCCCCACCATACTTTCACAGGGGTAAAGGAGCAGTTGTAATATCAGTGTACTTGATACGTGCTGCCTTCTTTCTTGTCTTCTGGTGTTATRTGCCAAGGACAACTCATCTATCTTTGTGAGATAGCTGTGTTCCTGTGTACAGAGATGTCATTTTTACGCTTGATGTTAAAAATCAGCATTTTCCAGGAATAGCTCAAAAGCCCTTCCTGACATTTCTGGGAAGAAAGGTTTTATTTCTTTCATCCTGATCAGATATCTTCCTGCATCCTTCCCTCAGCTCCTATGGGCCTTCACACAAATACCTGAGTAGAAGTGAGGCCCTCGTGCCTTCTTCAGGCCCTTTTCAACCTCCAGAGCAATATGTCAGCCACAGTCAAAACATCTGGAGTGATTTAGTGGCATCCCCTCTTCTCTTCCCCCCCGGCAACCTGCACCCCCTCGAGAAGGTTTCTTCTACTCTGTACATTTGACCTTCCTGTGGGATCACTGTGATGTGACAGACTCCTGAGGAACATTCCCTGAAATGCTTTCTCTTCAAAGAATTTCTCAGAAAATACTTTAGGACTTGTTTTCTTTCCACGGAAATCTAAAAATTTGTGTTTTCTCTAACAGGCAGGGGAATAACTCCTTTATTTTCTGGCAGACTCACCAAGACCCAGAGGACCTGTACTGCCCACAGGCTGCTTATGAAAAGAATTTTTGCTGGCCTGAGAGAGTACAATGGTAAGGGACAAAAATAGTGTTGAGTTCTTAAGTGTTGGATAGTAGTACTACAGATTAATACGGGCTAAAATCAGCTAGAGCCATTATCTCATACATGTACATCATCCTCTTCTATTTCAAATGGATGGCAGTGAAAAAATCAGGAAAACTGTGGCATTCCCTATATCCCTAAATCATGCTGTACAAGCACTGTGTTCTCCACAGCGGGGTCATGAATGACTACCTGCAGAATATATTGCTTTTTTTCCTGTTTGTTATGGAGTGCTTACACCACTTTCTCCTCTAATGCTTGCATTCAATGAAATACCTACATTTATTAAGAAATGTATTAGCAGATTGGAGATGCTCAAACAGCATTCTTCTCTCCCAAACTCTTAATATCATGTGTTTATATGGCAATTAATGGCAATATTCCAGCCACCACACTGAAAAAAAGTGGGCAGCTCAGCACCAGATATACTATTGAGATCTAGTAGGGCGTCTCTGATTTGAGCAGACTCTTGGTAGATTTTCATAAATGCCCTTGCATCTGGATGATGAAAACGAGCTGGCAAATTTTCTAATTTTAATGTACTTTTAACCTCTGCTGCTAACAGTCACCTCAGCTTAAAGAAATGATTCACTGCACYGTACACAGCAATCAGAAACATTAATTTTGCTAATATCAGTCTGACTCAAGATATATTAAAATACCCTTTCAGAAAGCTAAAAATGTATTGAATTTGATCTGTGCATGTTCTCAAATCTTTGAATCTTTGTGGTACTGCTCAGATATTTCTTTAATGGGCCCAAAAAGGAGAGAAGCAAAAAATAAAATTGCCCTTGACATCGCAATTACGGAAATGTGGAGAACTTGAGCGAGAAAAAAGATCCCCACTTGCATCTTCTGAAAATGACTTATGTTTCTAAGGAAGTAAAGGTGGTGTTACATACCTCTTTTGACCAGCCAGCACAGAGATTCAGTGAAATGTTCTCACTTGAGACAGGTGCTTACATAACYGAATAAAATTAACAGCTTTCCTGTTTATGTAGTCATAGGGAAAAAAAAAAAAATCTCATCAGACTGCACTGCTCTTCAGGATTCTATTTCCCTCTGTACAGAAAAATGAAAGTACTGGCCTTGCATAGGGTGCATGCAGTGGCACCAAGGTGACACACTGAGGGTCTTTGCTAGCTCATGATCAAAGAAATGAAAGGAGCAATTCACACACAAACGCTGTAATAATGGTGTCGTGAGGCTCCAGTGGTCTGCTGCTGAAGGGAAAGGAAACAAATGAAAATATTTCTTAACTGGTAAATGTGAACTTGGTTGAACTTTTAAAAAGTAGAAAAAACATAAATGATGTTTCAGGCCTTTTTTTTTTTTTTTAAATCCTTTTGATAGGAAAGCATGTGCCAGTTATAATCCTTTAAGATAGCAAAATTCTTTAAAATAAATTGTCAGGAGAGATCAAAGAATGAGTCAGGGATGTAGGAAAGGCTGTGTCATATCCAATAAATAATGAGTGTTTCTTTAGCATGTTGCCAAAGGCAGCCAGAATCTGGTCTTTTACATAAAGCACTGGAAGCCTTGGTGTATGTGTTAGGTAAACATGCTTGAAGAGGAGGGAAAAGTAAAACCAAGGCAATTTTTAGCATCTTCTTTGGGTTATAGGTTATTGTTTCACAATCTGTTATTTGATCAGATGGTGGGAACTGGTCAGACCTTATAGGAGATATTGATATGGATGGAAGAAATGCCACAGATGGGGAAGGAAGGAGCAGAGAGCAGTGGCAGCACAAAGATGACTCATCCATAAACAAGACACAGGTAGCAGGGAAAACTGYGCGGCTGTACAGCTCAAATTTAAAAAAAGATCAGGAGCAATCTCACCACAGACCTCTCATTTTTTTTCCTTGCAGCTCAGAATTTTCTGGAGTTCTACAGTTGTTTTTCTTCATCCTGTTACTTTCAGGTACCCATCTTTAGCAGGCCAGCTGCTTCTCTGTGTTCTACAGCTGACAATGCAGAGTTCTTGTAGTTGTCCTGTGTAACAATGAGAGACCTGGCCTCTGCCTCTTCCATAACTGAGACATGGTTGGAAACACAAGATTTTCATGCACCACCCCCACCCCATCCTCTGCCCTGCAAAAGGACTCATCCAGTAGCAGCCCTGGAAGAATCTGCGGGCTGAGAACAGGCAGAATCACAGAACTAATTTAGTTGGAAAAGACCTTTGAGTTCATCAAGTCCATTGCACCCTTGCAAATTTTTCTCTCTTTCCCCATCACACATCAGCTTGTGTCTGCTGTATCTGCCAGGCACCCTGACGAGACTCTTTAGAGGCTGCTGGTGAGCTACAGCATCACCACTGTGCTTTGTGCACAGCCAAGAGTTGGTAGAAATCCCTGTTAGTGCTGTCCCTGAAAAGCAAAGCGTAATGTCACCATGGGATGCCCTTCTGACTACCAAGATATGACTGCTAATATCAAGCCCAGATTAAGGGTAGCATGAGGGGTTTACACCACAAGCCATTAGGTGCAGAAAGATAAACGTGATTTAAATGAGTGAATGCTCTGCTAAATACAGCTGYGCACCAGGACCAAGGCACATCTAAAGCTTGGCCTTTAATATTTCTGTGTGCCTACATATCACAGGGGTAGAGTCATCCTGGGATGGGCACCAGCAGAGTTCCTGTGGTTGCTGTGTTTCAGGAGTGTAGTGGGTCACTGCAGAACAGAACAAGTCAGAAATTGTGATCTGTGTGTTTGTGGCAGGCTGCAGGGCTGGCAGTCTGCTGGGTRGGTGGGTGAAGAGCCTGGCAAATATAAATCGTGCTGTGGGAGTGAATGTTCCCTTCTGATGATAGACACATCTAAATGRGGACCTTAATTAGCTAAAAATATTAGTTCTTTTAGCACAATAAAAAAAGTATATGAGCTGGTGAAAAAGAAAAGAGGAGGATTAATGGAACACATTCCTATGAGTCAGTGGCAATACCCAACTAGGTATAGAGGACTGGTTTTGGTCTGGTTTCTTTTGTTCCTTGATGAGATATCAGAAAGCTCTTCCTCATCTGATTTTCTTGGGAAAATCAGACCTTCCCAGGGTGAGAAAACACATTTTATATATATATATATATAGTTAAAGTTAGAAAAAGTAGAGAAATTAATGAAGACATCAATACAGTTATACTTGGCTAAATAATTCTATTCCAGAATATATATTTTGCTTAGAGTCTCATAATTTAGTGCTGATTTTCCAGGCAAGCAAGAGTGGTGGATCCTGTTCTGTCTCAGTGCTGCTTCCACCTATTTCTGAAAGTGTTACCCAGTTCAGCCAAGACTTAGGTGGATTAGAGGATCTCAAAGMTGAAAGTCCTATTTTGTGAAAACTCATGCAGGAGAAAAACTGGAGTTGTTGCTTCTGTGGAGGAAAAGTCAGCACCGGGTCAATAGTTGATTGGCCTGATGGCCTCTTCTCAAAGTAAATCCAGGGCTTAGGAGAAGTGCTAAGGCTGACTTTGCAGAGAAGGAAAATAATAAGGCCCTGTTGACACAGRGAATCAGGGTTTAGGTCCTACGCAGAATTAGGAGTATGCTGGTAACAGAGGGATTTTGAAACCTGTCTCCAGAAAGATCTGCTCATCATGGAGCGAGTCGTGTCCTCCCTTTCTTTTCASCCCAGATGGTAAAGCCAGTTCCCACGTGGAGATAAAACTATATTTCTGTTTCTATTTTAATTTTTTTTTTTAATGGTGTTAGCCCTACTTTATCATGGATTCTGTAGTGGTGAATTGAGGTTTGTACTCCAGAACAATTYCTTAAATTCCCTATGGAGCCAGCTATTTCCATCTCCAGTGTTTGTGCACCACACTGTGGTGGTGTCATACAAACAATACGACGTTAAGCCTGTGAAGGACTCTCAGTAGGAGATGATTAATTTATAAGTATGATTTTTTTTTTTTATTACTTATTTTCTATTCAGCAAAGACAAGTTCCCCTTTAATATCCCCTCTTAATTCTCTATGTCAATTTTCTGATATTGGACTGGACTTTTCTGATATTAGCTCTTTCTTAAGTGGACAGAGGGATTTTTTGGTGCATCTCATTCGTCTCATGAGTGTCGGGAGGCAGAGAAAGTGAAAATTTTGAAGGCAGGCGAATGCGGGGTGGTGGCAGGTTCTGTTTTCTCTCACCTGCTCTGCTCCATGAGCTGCTCTCGTGTCTCTGCAGTTGCTGCTGAGCCCTGGCCTGGGGCAGGACCTGCTCTGCCAGAGCCTCGCAGTGACAGCTTGATGAGATGCTTCTTCAGCCATTATGTGCAGAGAGAAACAGRGAGAGGAGATTTGAAAAGCAAACAAAGCCACCAAGCCCAGGGCTGGCTGCACCTGTGTACAAAACAGGACGGCAGGAATTGCCATGCCCTGTCAGAACACCGGTCYGTCGCGCCCTGTGTCCAGCCTCAAATCCCAGCCAACGCCAGATGCTCCGAAGTGTGAAACAAGGCACAGTGCAGCAGGCAGCCATGCTGGCAGGAGGTGTGGTTATTAATACTCACTTGCTTATATTTTTTTTTGCTTCTTCTCTCGGAGGCTTAACTCAATAATTTAATTTTAGCACGTTCTTTTCTGCTAAGTTTGCCTCAAAAAAGGGTTTGRTTCTCCTACCGTAATATCAGTTTCCCAGTCATCTTTGCTAAGCAGCTGAAGGATTCACTRTGTTCTCTTAATAGTAGTTTAATTCTGTAGGTATTGATAGCTGGGGGAATTCATCTGCAGTTGAATCTGCTCTTTGGCTGTGTGTAGTAACTTCTCAGGCAGGTCATGTACTCCATTCCACTGCTATCTCCTGTTCCTCTGTATATTTTTCTGCATTTTGCATTATCATTTGTTAAATACATTCCAACCTGCAATTTATCTTAGTCAGCAGTTTTAGGACCTTTGTGTCTCTCTGCACACCCAGGGAATTTAGAAATAAATCACTGCTCTTACTGGCTGCTTTTAATGCAAAAAATGTTTTAGAAAGTCAAGAGGGGCTTGGTCAATATTGTCTGGACTCTCCTGTGCAATAAAACATTTTCCATATGCTTTCCCAAGTGGTAGGAGAATCCTGATTCAATTCAATTTTCTGTACTTGCTATTTTTAATTTTTAATATGTATGTTTTTCATTGAATTCAAGCTCTGCTGGTTAAATTTCATGTGTTGGAGATAATGCAAGCACTAGTCAAAATTATTTTTCTACTACTTATGCATTGATTTTTGTTGGCAGGTTTTACATAAAAAGACTCTTTCTGAAATATTTGGTAGGTTATATAATGCAGAATAGGCTAAGAAAACAAGAAACCTCATACAGCACAGCTTTGTTAGGCAGGGCTCCTTAAATATTCAAAGACAGAACCTGTTTTTAATAAGATGTTTCCTAAACTACATTACTTTGCTGAGGTGCAAACTGCATTAATGTAAGACAAACATGTCTCTTCTTTAAAACTTGTCAAAAAATAGGGCTCTTTGAAGTGAGGAGAAGGATTTACATAAAGATCTAGGTCTCCCTCCTGCATCGTTGAAACAAGTGAAAGCCTTTGTGCATCCAAATCTGATCTTACGGTGGTGTGGGGCGGAGATCCTGCTCCCAGTGCAGTGAATTACCCTTGCTAGGCTTGCCTGCCTTATCTAATTATTAGAGGAAGGCGTGAATGGGCTCCTTGGGTGCTCGGGGTAAGCGTTCCTGCCTCTGTGCTCCTCTGGATCAGCGCCAGAGCACTCGGCACTGTCAGGGCTGGGCCGCACCCATGGCCCTGATGTCCCTTGGCTGCTGTGTGGGGTGGTGGAGCACCTCTCTCCTCACCACACACGTTTCAGAGCCTTCACTGAGAATGTTTAGGAGCAGAGGCTGTTTGCCCATCAATTCGTCTGCCGCTCTCAGCAGGGCGAGTCCTCCGCAGCGCTGGGAGTCACTGAGCGCTCAGGTAATAATGCGTAATAAATGATCACAGAGTAAAAAATTGTTGTTAGGATTGTGTAAAATTGATTCAAATGGGAGGCAATTGTCACGACTTGTTCCAAAAACAAAAGCAGGGCTTTTAACGGAGCTGTGGCTATAATGCTTCATTATCACAATCAAGTTTCTGTCAAGAGCTAAGAAAGGCTGGGAGCTCACGGGGACCCCTCTTGATAAAGAAGTAACATTCACTTTTTGTTTGTGAAATTAGTCTACAGGTTTAACAAATTATAAATAATTGCTGAAATGAAAAATGATTGAATAATGCATTCAAGGGACAGTTTTCATATTAGCAAACTGGTCTGGTGTACATTCAGAGGAATTTTCTGCCATGTTATTTAGCAGCAGGGATCAGAAATATTCATTTCCTCACAGTGAGATGCATCTAACAGTTTCCTTAATTTGGAGACAATTAAGACTGGAATGTGGAGGGACTATTGAAGTGGAGTGACTCATGCCATACTTATTAGGGAACAATAAGATTACCTTCCCTTCTGAAGTAAAGCTAAACCTCCAAACTACTTATTTTTGAATAACTGCAGACTATATATGAATAGGGATAATAGGATTCTAGAGGTTTTTCTGTTACTGAAGCAACAGAAAGCTGACACATCTATTTGCTGTGCCTGAACAAAATGACTTAAGTTTATAGGTCTTTGCATGTTTGTGTTAATGCTTCTGGTGTGTTTTTTTGAAGTTCTCCAAGCATTGGTAGAGGGASCTATTTCAGCTGAGGAAGTGGGCAGAACTTTGCAGCTTGTGCTCCCTTCTCACTTCATCAAAAATACAGTCCCGATATGTACAGGCAAATTCTGAAAGAAGGCGGATATTATCCTGCCAATGTGCCTACCCTTACCTATTTGTTATGTGGCACGGCTGTTAAGTGTGGATTTATAACACACGACTGCCTCTGCCTCCAGCTGGATGGACATGCTCTCCTCAAACTTGTCCCCTCTTCAGACAGGCACAAGAATTTCAAATGGTCCTCTTTCTGCCTTATCAGTCTAAAAGTCATCATTATATAATTATTTTGCCAGAAAGTCCATTTTCTCAGAAATCTGTCAAGAGATATTTTCAGGTTTTATAGATTTATTGGCGTAAAAAACACTTCAAATGAAATGATTCATGTGGGCTTCAGGGCTAAAAAATTTTGCTAGTAAAACTTCTGATGGTACAAACAGAGTTCAGGCAAAATTAGGGAGTCACTGAAATAGGAGATTCCAGCAAAAGGAAGTTTGAAAATCAGTGTGGGACTGTCCCCGCGGCCTTTGTGGCTTTCTTTGTCCTTCACTGGACTTCGAGTGTAGTAAGAGACTATAAGGAAAGAAGAGGTGAAGTCTGGACAGAGGGAGAGCTTTGTGGAGATGTGAGATCAGAGCATATGAACTGCACAGATGAGAGGGAGAGCACTAGAAAAGGACAATGACCTTGCTGTGGCTACAGCAAGAGAGGAAGATGAACTTGTCCTGGAGGCACTGAGGGAAGAGGAGCAGGGGAAGCAGGACAGGGAATTGTAGTCATTCCATAATAAAGAACAGACTTAGCAGTAGGAATAGTGATGAATGATCACCTGTACAACCCAGAGACAGAGAGAGCTGTCAGGCAGAGAAGGCTGTGCAGAGATAGCTACAGGGGAAGGAAGATGGAGAGATAATTACAGAGAAGTAAATCAAAAAGCAACACATCTGTATAAAGAATTTAAGTAGGAATTCAGTAAAGAATAAGGTTTTTTTAATACATTTCCAGATATATTTCAGCTCGGATAGAATTACTTTAGATATTTGCTTTATTTTAAGGATTAATGAGGAAGTTCTTTGCACCATCCTTCTGAGGGAGGAGTGTTGTGACATTTGCTAGGAAGTACAAGGATTTTCAGAAGATAGTTTGCCTGTTTACAGGCAAGGTCTCAAGAGAATCTGAAAGGTTTTAAGGCATCAATACAGTAGCCAGTAGCACGCTGTTTGGCTTCTCTCAAAATCCAGGCATCATTTTTTGTAGACGTAATGGTTGGACACTGAACAGTTTTTGAAAGTGTGTCCTGCAGTAGTCACACCTTTTAAAAATCAGCTCCTCACCAAAAAAATCTCCTTTTCTCCTGAGGTTTTTTGTCTTTTTTCTCTTCAGATATATTAAAATAGGAGAATCTAAGGAAATAACATCCATTTTGCCCAGTGACTTTAGGCGATAACACTATCATTAGTGGTTATTGCTACGTACCCAAAACCACATACTGCCAGAAATGGGATACGTGGTGAAAAATAAATTCATCGTGATCTCACGAAAGTCATCTGAACTGATAAACTCTGAACACCTCAACTGGATTTATTAGAATTGGGGATGCTTTGAAATCACAGGAGAGTTGTTCGCTGCTTTTAAAGACCATATCAGCAAAAGAGCTTGATAGAAAAACAATAGCAACAAAAAGCTRTGGGTTGCAGGAGCTTTGGAATAACTTCACTTAAGAAGATTCCTTTTTACTTATCTAACTGTGCTGATCACTGTGATCCTAAATGTAGAAGATCTTAGGAAAAGCAATTTACTTATCCAATTTCTCAGGGGAAAAAAAAGGCACAAGGAAAATACTAACGCTCGAAAACTAAAAATGTAGGGAGCTCATGACTCTGCTTGCATCCAGCTGTGAGCCATTACTCACATGAGTAGTTTCACTGATTGCAGAGGGTCTATTTGTGGATGCTGGAGCTTACACCTGGGAGCAGAGCCAGCAAAGGCACAGGAATCAGGCACCAGTTTGGGGAGGCAGGCTGGAGCAGGAAAAGGCTGTTCTGCCTGTGTTGGAGGATGTGGAGCATGTGCTCCACCAGTCTCAGGCTCTGGTGGCACTAACATGCACAAGGTTTGAGGGCAGATACTGCTTTACTACCCTGAAGCCTCTGCTCTGCACRTCCTCGCTGGCCCAGAGGCAGCAGAAGCAGCAAGCAAGGGATTGTGAGAGGGTTATTTGGGTTTTGACTAAGAACAACAGAGCAGAGGGGAGAACAACAGAAGATGAAGGTGAAATTCTCAAGCTGGTCTTTCTTCTCCCCTCACTTATCTGGTTATTCCACCAACAACCCTCTATCCCTTTCCTACTTTATTCGCTCTTCTCCACGCAGACCCCCAACTCTCCCTTTCCTCCTCACCTGCAAATTCCTCTCCTTTATCCAATAACACTACAACTCCCTCTCACTCACCCGTAGTCCTTTCTGCCATATGGAGAAGCTCAAAAGTTTATTTCATTCCTGTTACCACACAAATATAATTTTCCAGCTCCTTTTGCCCTTCCTGGCCCTCCAAGCACTCCCCTTCACCACAACATGCACACCTGTCAGCAGGTGACTCCTTCAAATCTGTTCTGTCGCTTATGCTGCTGAATTGAATTTGCTTGAAGGATCTTTGGAAGGACAAAACTGAATTTGTAGCTGAGAAGCCTTGAGCTTTCCCATCTGTAAAAGAAGCTGAGGGAAGAATTAGATTCAAAATCCAGCTTTTAGTGATTCATATGAGAAATAAGTTTTACGGGAATGTCTTAAGTGGGCTATGGAATAAGACTTGGAGATCTCAGCTAATAGCTCAAAGCCAAAAGAATAAGGCATGATGCGTTAAATCCCCTTGCTAAAATCTACTTACCTGTCCTAATTACAGAGATGTCTCATCAGGACACTGATATACAATATAGAACCTACTCCTCAAAATGTTTTTATCATGGAAAAAATTTATGGTCAATTCACAGGAGAAGAAATGTGAGAGATGAAAAGGACTAGAAATGCCCTTTACCCTTGTTGTGTTTCTTCACTTGGATTTAGGGCTTGGGGTGGGTCTGCTTTTCCTTAACATGCAGAGTGTAGTGGGCAGCTGTATGAATGTCAGCTCTCACATGACTGTGGGAAACTGGAAGGATAACAGGCCTAAGGTTATTCTCTTTGACTTTCCTTTTTTTTATGTCACTACCCCTAATATCCCGTAAACAGCTTTTTTTGCCCAATRTAGAATACAGCTGAAAAGATCAAAAAGTGGTATACAACCAAATACAGTTGGAAGTTTTGGCCAGTTTCAAAGTGTCCCTGGGAAGCCAATGCCCCATTCTAGGAAAATGTCTTCATTCAATGCAATATTTACACAAATACTTAAGTTTATGATAAAATAAATGTGGGTTGGAGCAGGTGCTTAGGTGCTTTCATGGATCAGAGACCAAGATCATCATAAGCACTTAATTTCAATTTGATTTTTTTTTGTCTTTAAATATTCAAAGTGTATCTGCAGGGAATATGGACACTTTAGGATAGCGGTCACTTGATGTAAATTGTGATTTTTTAAAATATCTTTTTTCATATCATCTAAATTATTCTTGTTTGTTCCTGGAGTTTATTTCTCCATCTACAAAGGTGAAGATGATCCATGATWCGGTTCTGTTGTTTAACGGCCATTTTGGCGTTCAAGTCGCTTGACCTCAGTGCTCTGTCCCAGCCGTAGAAATTTTCTGTTCTTTCAGGTGAGTGAACAGAGTCACCAGGATGTGTGCATCCCTGTATTCATATTTGTTTTTGTAAGAGCAAGGTGCCTAGAGAGCCCTTCAGAAAGCATTGAATAGTTAATTGAAGGTCTAGACTATTAAAAGTGTGCCTCAAAGAACTCAATCCTGATGAGGGTTTAGCTCTGATCAGCTGTGTTGCAATCAACAAAGAAATGTCTCCTCACTGTCTTGCCTTAGTGGCCAAATCCACTGCGTGTCAAAGCAGATCTGCATGAGGCATTCTTACACAAAAGATCGCAGATCATGGCAGACATAYTATTCCTTTCTTATTTTCCCTTACTATCAGGCTAAAAAGTAACATCTTCTCAGGCTTCCTCCCTCCCTTTTTCAGACCCAATTACCAGCTATTTATTCAGTACAAACAGAACTCTTTCTAGCACTGAAAGTGAGCACCTCTGATCGCTCCTGAGTACCTGTCACTYGCTGCTAGAACACCTTCCTTGAAGCTACAGAATATAGCAATTCAAACAATCTCAMATGGCATTCCCCCTATTTCTGTTTATAAACTTGAAAATGTCTGCAGACCCACCAGGCTGTGCATCTGCTGAGCCCAGCAATCCCAGAATGTGTCAGATTTAATCTGTGTGGTATCCAGCGTGTCTAAGACATGCTGGACTCAGAGCACATTTGCTCTGAGTTGATCCTGAATCTACAGCGGCATTTGTCTGGCACTTTGGGGCATCCAGACTTATTGCTCAGATGTTCAAAAGCCTCAGGTTCTGCCGGATGGAAAAATAACCTATCTGAAAAAAACTCGAGTAGTTTGACTCAAAGGGAAAATTATTCTGGGCGTGCCAAAAACCTCACTTTGCATATGCAAGGAGTTAAGTATGTGTAAGACTCTGACAGCTGATGTGGTGGACTTTGGCAGAGAAACGTAGTCATTAAATACAGGGCAGCCATTCCCACGACCTCAACCTTGTGACAAACTGCAGATCTGGACACCTGTAATTCCAAGATGAGGGAAGGAGTCCTAATCCCAGAGGAGTACCTCTCTGAAGCTCATTATGATGCACCTGCGTGTCTTGGAAAAGCATAACTGTGTGTCTTGGGTGGCTTGGGTGACTCCTTCAGCAATTTGAGGTTGGTGAAAGCCCATATATTTACACCAATCTCTTCCAACATGCTGCTTGTACTCCTCACCCCAAGCAAGGGATTGCAGTACACAGCAAAGAATCTAAAGGTTGGGAAATTCAGCCTGAGGTTGGAATCTGTGGTCTTTCAAGTGGCTGGGTTGATCCTGTGCCTTGCATCCAGAAGGAAGTGAACTCACTTTTTCCTCCTTCATACACAGCTTTGATACCTGTCAGAGGCTTTTGGAAGCTGTGTTCCACCTTTCATTTTTTGGTAGAAGAGGACTTTCAGAGCAGGTCACCAAATGTCTTGTGCAGCTCTGCTCTGGGCTCCACAGTCTATAAACAGCAAGCAAAAATTAGTTTTCTTAGTGGATGTCCACACTAAAAGACAATGAGGAGCTCAGTTATTCCAGTAATGGAATCACAGTATCACAGTATCAAAGTATCACAGTCAAAACTAGAGGGATTATTATCTAAGCTAGATAAAATATTTCATACAACATGTTAGGATTCTGGAATGCAACATTTTTAAATTTTGCACTATGTGTTGATGACAGCTGATGGCAAATGTATGTATTGGCTGAACTGGGTACCCTCAGAAAAGCTGAATATTTTTACACAATTATTGCATGCAGTTGTGTACATCATGCAAATGTGAGTAATCCTATATGTGCCCTCACATACCAGATGGGGCTTTTCACATCTAAAAAGGGTTGTGTTAAAGTCAGATGTAAATAAGACTTTCTGTTGTTTTAGATTCCCTAGTTTTACTTAGAATAATGAATATGGTGTTGGATATCATGCACAAAAATTTGTTATTTAAAATATGATGCATGATATACCCAGTGAAACTTATCCTGATGAGGCAAAAAAATTACCAAGAGAGGGTGCAAACTGTAAGTCGCACATAAATTACCTGGAGAATGAAACTTCCTTCTGTTGTATATAACTTTTATAAAGACAGTGGTCCCACTGAAGATTTCATATTGCTAGCTCTAAAATTCAGCTGCTTGCACAAACTTATGATAATACAAAAAGTGTTGGAAGGGGAGTTAATTTACTCCTTTATAAAGTTATTGAGCTATGATAATAATTTCTGTGGATTATATATTTATTGGGGGGGGGTGGGAATGTGTTCTGTATGGTTGCTCATTGGGCTGAGAGGGATTTGGGTTTACTCATCCTGGATGTTCTCCCAGAAATAGATGGTTGAGCTAGAATATACTCAAATCCAAGTGTTTTTTTGGATAGAAGCCCATTTCAAGCTGCAGACCTTGCTAGTCTCCTAGAGTTTGGTGAGAGGGAAGCCTTGACCAGTTGCCCAAAGCATGCCACTTCTTGCCATGAGTATAGGCTGTGTCCTGACAGAGTATGTGGGGGTATAGGAGTACAGCCCGCCCAAGTCTGTTCTGCAGAACAGATTTGCCCTTTGACTCAGAGCAACTACTTCCCCAATTCTTTGTCATTTTCCTTCTTCTTTTATCATTCATTCTGTTTCATTTGTACTTATGTGATGGCGAGAACAAGAGCACTTGTAAAATGCCTACAGGAGATTCGATCTCGTCAGAGTCTTCAAGGCACCACTCTTAGGCAGATAAGATAATAATGATGTTAATAACCTCAGAGAACTTGTGACAAGGCACTGCAAATTTGTAACCAGWATATCTAACCCAAGGTACCTGCTTGTTTGCAGTTTAGTTTACCACAGCGACGTGAAAGCGCTGTGTCTCTCAAACGTCCTTCAGTTTGAGGGCTCTCCTCATGTAAAAGGCAGTCAAAGCCATCACCATTCTACRTAGCTCAAAAGCTCCTTTTCCTCTCAATTTTATAGCTGAAATTACCTTTGAAACAACACTTTCCCCTTCACTCCTAATAAATGATAATATAGAAAGAGCTATTTCTTAAGTGGGATGAAGTCTGTGGTGTTTTAGAAATGTTGGGTTTGCGGTGCTATATTTTCAGTTATTTTTTATTTTTTTAGTAAATATTTGGAGTTCCTCATTCTGGTTCTTTATTAGACATTATGCTACACATGTGGGCTCTGGCAAGTTGAGAGCTGTGGGAGCAATTCTGATCTGAAACAGCCTTCTGGTAAACACAAAAATGAGTGTATACCAATTTCAGAACCTCCCTATCTCGAATTACAAAAACAAACAGCTTTGAAATTGGAAATGTGTTTACCCTGGCCCTTCAGTCTGGCAGAGCAACCTTGGCCCCATGGAATGGAAACTATGCATTTGAAACATCATAGGCACTGTAAAGGTTTGGAGACCAAATATGGAAAAGGCTGTGAGCATTCTGGCTTGAAATATACAAGGAAGAGAGGAAAGAGCTTGCTGGATCCATAAGATAATGTGAGACTCTTCTGTTGTACAGGGTTAGCCACAAAGCTCTTCACTTTTCAATGCAAGCAACCACTGTAACTTCAAAAATCTGGAATTCCTTGAATTCTATATAACACTAGTTATTTTTCAGAGGCATTACAAAGGTTATAATGGGAGCCATAGCATGATTTTGTCTGTACTCTCTGTTTACTGACGATAAAATAAGTGACAGGATTTGCTTTTAACTCTACAGTTGTCAGTCTTGGAACTTCGTGACAAAAACTAATCTACTATGCTTTATATTTTAAATTATTAAAATGTAAGTTAAAATGGCCAAATTTGTAAATTAAACGTACACAGGGGAAAAAAAATCATGACCTCTGACTTTAATGGCTAAATAGTTTTATTAGATTTTATGAAAAGATTATGGAAAAAAGTAATAATCTGAAATAGGTCAGATTAAGAATTTTTGTGCATAGTTAAAACATATGCACTCGGCACAAATTTTAAATGTTGTGTGGTTGTCAGGGCTGATGACTATTTTACACACACAATGGGCCAGAGCTGATTGAAAATAGTTTATCTTAGTAGTATCTATGGACTAAGTGCTTAAACATATTGTAGCTAAATTTGATGTATTTATGGGGATCCTAAGAAGCAGGTAATTAGTGCATTGCAATTTTATTTTCAACATCAACTAGCAATATGAGTCTGTGAGCCAACTTCACAGATGGCATAGTCAACTTTAACTCCATTTATTTCATTGTGATGTCCTTATTTAGTCCACCATTTATTTCAGAATTAAATAATATTTCGGAATTGTCTGTCATTTAATCTTTTTCCTTGGTGATCCTGAACCATTCTAGCCAGTGGTGTCCCACTGATTTGTAGCGATAGTCTGGATTGAATTTAAGGTGCAGCTGGGAAGCTGGTCCTATTTCTCTGCAGATACATTTAGGCTCAGCAGAAATTTAAAGGCCTTCCCAAAGTTGTGCATATCAGGATATTATTATCAGGATAAGGTACASAATGGAGAAGCTCAGTGTGGAAAAGCAGGTATTGCTGAAGATCCAGCTGACACAACTCTAGGCATTCTTGTGTTTCCCTTTGGTCTGGCTCCAGACTGGTCCCATGGACTGAAYACCAAGGAGAGCTCACAAAGCACATCCTTCAGTTTAGTTTGATCCAACAGGAACCAGTTTGTGAACACTGAGTCTGCTTTGGTATGCAGACCAAGGCAGGGTGAATAGCAACAGCCAAAATTTAATTGCTGGCCTGAACAAAAATGGTAATGTAAGACATTCTGTAAAATGTTTTCAAAATCACTCTGAGTCTGGAGAGCAGTTTGAACAATTTCACCTTTTAGCAGTCTAGT
The DNA here is from genome assembly GCA_003713295.1 of Parotia lawesii. NCBI lineage: Eukaryota > Metazoa > Chordata > Aves > Passeriformes > Paradisaeidae > Parotia > Parotia lawesii. The sequence goes on from RAHM01000011.1 coordinate 6,305,355, forward strand.
TTCAAGTCAGAATCTACAGCCTAACTTGTGAGAGGTAACCCATGACAAAGTTCTGGAATTCCTTCCAAAATGCTCCCATTATCTTCCTTCTTTTTTTGTTTCACAATGTCCAGCCGTGACACTCTGTAGAGAAGAAAAGATGTACTGATTTGAGGTTTTTCTTTTCTTTAATATTCTCAAAAAAAGACTAAAAATATAATTTGCTCCAAAAATCCAGTGCAGTGAAGGAAAGAAAAGCAATGAATCTTCCAAAGACGTGATAATGCTATGGAAGACAGATAGAAGAGAAAGTAAGAACAATTCAGAGCTTCTTCACCAAAGATCTTACAGTATACAGAAATCAATGGAGTACAGGATTTTTGTGTTTGTGGTGATATCCAAGCTGCAGTAACTGTGTAAGTCTGCTGAGGTGAGTTTGTAAGGAAAGCTTAGTCAGTCCTTGTCTTTGAACTAATTGCAGTGTTAATGAACAAGTCTTCACACATCTCATACAAACATCTTAGCCTGATACACTCCAAACCTCTGAAAGGCTTTGCCTTGTTGCAGCCAAAGAGCACTTTAATAAAATATTGCCTCATACTTCTTCACTGAACCAGTTGTGAGAGCTTTGGTGATTTAAAGAGCACCAACCCGGTTGATGCAGCAAAGAAACAAATTTTTATCACGAACAAATGCTGTCAAGTCCTTGACTCAGATGGGGCTTTTAGATGAATAATACCTGAAAAACTTACACTAGCAGCTCTAGTATTCCTTCTTGCATGTTCTAGCATGACAGCCCAACAGTGTCCCTCACCACYGAAGGTATGTGCCCCATTTAACATACACTGCCTAATCAAGCCTACCATTTCCAATAGCTGTCAGACTTCTAGGATATTTTTTCAACTCTTTGAACAAACTTTGGGCAGTGCTGGTAGAAGAAAGCGAGCAAAGCCAGTTCTTCAATGATAGTAAAGTTTCCATGCATACAGCAGGCAAAACCACTCAGCTCTATGGTAACGATAGATTTACAAATCTCATAACTTGGAAGAGAAAAATTATTTATATACAGTTGCTTGAAAAGTAATTTGTGTTGGTATATCATTGGGCACCTCGTGAAATCCTTTTCATCATTATATTATGTGAAAGTACAGTCCCATCAGTTATTACTGCTTCTCTTGGTCACTGCAATGTACATCATTCATGTCATCATCATCATTATCATATATTGCATTTTACTTTCTYATACGTTATGCGTACGGGCATGTCTTTGTGTGGGTGTGTCCTGTGCATTGTATATCTACATCCAAATACATGTTTGTGTAATATATATATATGTATATAGAGAGAGAGAGAGACCTGTGTGTGTGTCTGCATGTCCAGGATGAGTGAACCTCAAAATAATGTTTCATGGTGTGGCTGCTGTTTTTTCTGACATGAGAGATGATTGCATAACACATTTGCCAAGATGCTGTGAAATAATTTCTTTGTGGGTTCCATGAAATGCTTCCCTGTATTAAACCTCTTTGTGAGTGCGGTCTTACAAACCAAACAGGCTGAAAAGCACTGTAAATAAGACGTGGCTTTCCCAGACTGTAATAATTTTACTCCTTGCTGTCACATCATCCTTTGGTTTTTTTAATTTTGGTGATGTTTTAGTCTTTCTGTTCATGATTACAATAGAGCCACTTATAAGAAAATGTGTAACTTTTGGACTTATTTTATATACTTAGGAAGGTGAGACCGTGGCTACATTCTCCAAGGGCTTTTCTGCCTTTTATAATTTTCTGCAGCATCATCAGTCATAGATGAGGTGAACCTTGCACTGTGCTCTGCCAGGCCTGCAGGCAGCTGTTAAGAATTTCTGCTGCTGTGACTACATGCAGAACTTTTCATCAYTGAGTGTCTTCCTGACTGCAAATTGGTAATTTTTAGTTTCATTTTTCTACCTGAATTCTATTGCTTTACAGGTTTGTTTTCTGGGAGTGCCACACTGGTTTATAATTCTTTCTCTCTTTGAGACATGGGCTCTGTCACGGCTGAGCGTGTGTAGCATCCCTTGTGGTGTGTGAGACATAGAATGGTCACTCCTGCTTTAAACTTAGAGGGCTAAAATAAATCCTCTGTCTCTTTGTGCCTCTCTTTAGTTTCTTTGCAGAGAAACAGCACTGAGAGGAAAACTGCAGACCATGACTGCAAACTACCATAAAACCTGTAATAAAGCAAAATGAACTTAAATACTTCAGGCTTACCTGTGACTAAGCTGTAGGAGTCCTCATCCATTATCTTTATAATTCTACCTGCTAATGAGTTCTGTGACTTGCTTCTGGACCGAAATGCAGCTTATCAACATTAATGAACCTTTATCGCTTTTCCCTTAAAAAGTTTGTGTTCTGAGCCTTTGGGCTTGAAGAGTGTTGCTAAGACAGATGCTTTATAAAGAGCTGTTASCTTTGTGCAGCCAAAGATTTGACAACCTAAGGGATTACTGAGACCGTTTTCCAGCATCATTTCACATTCCTTAGGCATCTCCTTCAGGGAAAAGGAAAGATATGATACCTAGGCCAGTTTTTTCACAAACCTGTGAGACATTATGGAAAAATATTTATTTTATTATGGGTCAAAACAGGACATTTCATCTAAATGTTTTTTAGAAATTATTTTTATACTATTACATCTCAAGGCTGGTAAATATATCGGTACATGAACATGAATGGTGGTTGACATAAAAATGCCTGCATTTGTGTTTCTTAGACAAGCTACCTAATCAGTTTAAGGAGTTATTTATTCGAACACTTATTCAGAAGCTGAAAAAATTTCAGGCTTGGAGATGCATTAATCTATGAATTGAATTTAATACTGCAGCTGGCTTCACACTGAGGTATAGGTCCTGGTTTAGAGAATGAGAGGCAGACTATACTTTTTCCTGACATTTTTGATTGGATTAACGTTGGGTACAAATAAAACTGTTCTATATTTCTGAACACGGGCATTTTTCAGAAGGACAAAAAAATGCATGCTGTTTAAATACTAGATATCTGTGTCAAATGTTCCTTTTGTACATATTCTCCCAGTACATTGGCGTTACCCAGGTTTAACTTACTTCATTTCTACTTGAGGAATCTGAAAACCATTATTTGCCGGCTTCGGTTTTTTAACATTGATAGTTTTGTCACGTCATTCATTACAACCTTCTGCTTCTCTTTGGGAAGCATTACTCCACTGGAAAGGAGCAATAGGATTTCATGACAGCAGCACGTTAGCCAAGACAATCGATTACAATTGTAATTTCTCACAGATGTTTTAACCCGGTGGGTTTAAATTGATATCCAAGTAAGTTTTAAGAGACTTCACGGAATGGATGTGCATCGCCGCTCTACATACGGTTATCTTCCTGACAGTACAACGTATTATCTGTGAGGAAACACCATATGGCTTCAACTCAGATCAGACAGCACCACTGTGTACTAGATGAATTTCTCTAAAGCTGAACAGCGAAACTATAATGCACCATGCTAAAGTGCATATGTGAGGAAACTAAGAGTGTTACAAACACAGGTGACAGCCTGGCAGGCTTTTCTGGAAGCATCACCTGTCCTCTCAGGATGATGCTTGATGAAGAGATATTGGCTGTACATCTTCTTCCTCCTTACTCAGTTCTTGGTGGTGTTTATGTTACTTATGCACTTGGGTTCTTTGGTAATACGATTAATAATGTCGGTTTTGACCCCTAAAAACCTCTGCAGTAAATTACATTCTCCAGTGCTTTATTTTAGTCTAAATCTAAAAGATTTCTAAATCCTTGGGAAATGCATGTATTACAGAGAAGGTTTCTTAAAAGTTGTGTTTCCCACTGGGCTGTCATAGCAGTTGACATATGGCCTCATGTTATGTGTAAAAGTTAGCACTGCACAAAACCCCCTCCGACTCGCATGAAATCTATTAACAACTGGCTTAAATAAGAAATCTGACAAAGAAATTCAAGCACAGGCGTTTTTCCTGGGGTCATGGAGAGATTTGGGCTTTGCTAATGTTATTCAGTAAGTTGCTTGTGTCTTGGCTTTTGCAAACTGCTCTCTTGCCACTTTTTACCAAAATATCCTGGTGTTTGATATTTTGCTGAAATATCTGTCGAAAATTTTGTCAAAGTGGGTTTTGTTCTAATGCTTCCGCTGGGGAAGTAAAGTTTAAGAGAAGAAAGAAAATGGGTTTCTTATATGAGACAACTTTTCTTTTTAAAATGCAAATACCAAGGTCACTAGAGGTGAGTTTAACACTTATTTCTTTTGAGCCTAGCTGGCAACAATTTTGAAATTGTTCAGGTGAGACATCCCTGCCTGTGCAAAAGTAAGATTTTCTTGAGGTATTATTGAAAATATGCTATTTCTTTAACCCACCTGTTGGGTGTTGATTGATTTTGACTACTGATGCCTTTTATTCCCCTCATTTTTTTAATGTACACTAGAACTATTTGGTTTGTTGTTGTTGTTTTTTAATCCTATATCAACTGTGATTTCTCAGCTGCTAGGGCGACATTTTCCAGTAGACTGAACTTAGAATTTTACAACTGGAGGTGAAAGCTGATCCAGTACCCAGGCTGTCAACTACCCAGTCCCAACACAACACGCTGTCAAACAAGTCTCATTTATGCAACCTTTGTGAGGTATGCTGCAAAACAGCATGGGAAAAGTATCACTCTGACACATCTGTTACCATCATTCTCCTTTATCACTGATATCACCCGTGAAAACATAGTCCAGAACTTCATTGTTCCCACCCTCTGCACAGAATAGATGCTAATTCCATTAGCAGAGCAGGGAGAGATGGAGAAAAAAAATCCTAAAAGTGATGAAACTGGGTGTTTTCCTATTCTTTGCTGAAGTATTTCTTGAGAAAACGGTGCCACTATCTAGTATGTGAAAGCAGAAGTATAACTTAAAGTTGTTAACAATAAGACATTGAAAATTGACGACCTGACCTTGACAAGTGTGAAACAGTGGTTCTGTAGGTGTTGCCAAGTTGATCTGTTCTCTGCAGAACATCCTATTACTGTCCAGAATTTTTTAAGCTTTCCTGTTCCCCTGTAGGCACTGAAGCAAAAGACCTCAGTGCTCTTCTGAACAGCTCAATCATAAGAAGGCTTAGGCAGTATGGAAAGCAAAAGAGAACCGGTAACACAGAAAAAATGTTTCATGCTCTCAATGAATGCTGGCTATTCACCTCAAACACTGTGTAGTTTTCGTGCTACCTATTAAAAAACAGCTGTAGAAAAAGCCAAGTTCATTGGGGAATGAACAGAAGCCACACACAGCAAATTTGAATTACTAGATAAAATTTAATACAAATTTATACAGGTGTTTATAAAACTGACCTTGATTTTCATTGCCATAGGATGAATAAACAGAGAGATATTGATGTAGAAGCAAGTAGAAAAAGATACAAGCAGTTCTCCATTTTGATGGCACATTGTTGTTTCCKGCTTATAGTAGCATAAATTTCTATGAAGACTCTCTGGCTTCATGCTTCAAGAGAGGAAAAAACTTTACAGCATTATTCAAAATATTTGATATATAGAAAATAAAAACAGAAAAATCATTGATCTGGTCCATGGCGTGATTGTGTTTTACTCTAGGTATTATTCTACTAACAATTCTAAAGGCTTTCAAGTGCCTCATTCAGGTTAGATGGGTTTTGTTCTAATTGCTCTTATTGTCCGAATAATCTTAATGAGAATGTCTTAATTTTCTTCTAATGTCAAAAATGAAGTAAACATAATGACTTCACCTATAGCAATGAAGTTTTGTGACTTCAGGATGTATATTTTCCCTTTTCTTCTAACTCTGTTAGCTGGAAGTCAACAGTAATAGACAATAAATTTGAAATTGTGCCTTCAGTTCTGAAAAAAAAAAGTTAAACAATATTTTTGTTTTCCTAAAAATAAGAGCACTAATTCAATAGCACTGACGGCCTCAGTAGTTACAAGTAAAGAGCAGAACCGTCTGTCACAATAATTTCCACACAAACAACAGTGAGGAGCCAGAACTCTTCCTGTAGRTATATATTTTTATGGCCATCCGTTGTGAAATATTTCATGCTCCAAGATACTACATCAAGCAAGTACAGTGACTAATAGCTTCACTTTTTTGACATTTTTGGATTTATTTTGACTCATTTTGAAAAGTGCTATACAGTGCTCAATTTTAGTATTTTGGGTTTTCATCACAGGCTTGGAGTTTGCTCATTTGGCTTTTCTTTTTCTAAGAATTTTCTTTTTCTTATGCAGCTTCTTTCAATTGATTTCTGAAAAAATAAACATTTATGTTAAGATGAGATATCTAATATTTATGCATTGATTGCCACGACAATTGCAGAAATTGATCATGAGGTCTACAAATTGAGAGGTTGTGTTAGTGGTACTCATTTCCTTTGGCTTTTAGACTTGCGAAGCTGAGTAAATTTCTCCACTGACTTCCAGACAACAATATTTTCCTGCACTCTTGAGAAGTGACAGTCTCAGCAAGTAATAGTGGTCATGTAAGGGGGGTTCCCCTGCTCTTCCAAGCTGGCCAAATTTTCTGCCTGATATTTGTTTATCCATCCACTCATGGGTGAATGAAATATCTTTTAAATTATGCCGTTTTCCTGGGTATTGAAAACGCATGGAGGTTGTCTCATACATTTACAACCAACATCTCTGGTAGTTATTACAAAAAAACCTTCTGTAATCAGCCATTTTATGCCAAATATTGCCTAGGTAAGTTGGTAAATTTGCAGCTACCACTGTGAGCAAAGTGGAATCATTTAAAGAGAGCCTAGATGGGCTGACCAAATAAACTGTATAAAATAATTGCACAGATTTCTTTAATCTGTTTCCCCTTCCTGCTGCCCCTCTCCTTCCAGTCCCTTGAGGTTCATTCCTTCATTTCTTTTTCCTTACGTTTATTTGTGGCTTTCTCCACCAGTGTCTCTTCTTTGCATCTCTCAGGTTGCCTCCAAGGACAGCCTTCCTATCTTTAGCCACCCTTTTTTCAAGGCACATGCTCTCAAGATATTCATTAAGGAACAGAAAAGCGTAATTTACTCTCACTCTCTCTGCAGGCTCTATGAGTTCCATTTTCACATTGTCATTCATGTTTTAAAACCCCTCAGAATCTTCTCCATTCAGGTCTGCTTCCTTTTAGGATCTCTGGCACAGCAGAAGAATGTGATTATTCTGCAATTCAGGTTAAAAGTGGAAATAAACTCGAAAGATTTCTGTTGAGGGCCAAGAAAGTCGAGGGTAGAGAAATTCAAAGTGGGGAGTCAGGCTGAGGAGGCAAACACCAAGAACCATCCAAAAACCTATAAATGGTCTGATTGAGAGGTTTGAGAGTTCCCTGCATCTTGCCTGTGGCTGCATTTCCAGATAGTTCACTCAGACATACATCCCATCAGGAATGGAAGCTTGCTCTCACCAGCACTTCTAACTTTTTTCACGCCAAACTTTCATGAGAAATATACTTTTTGTGCTTCCTCATCCATTATTTAATAAAAGGCAACTGGTAAATAGAGTTTGCCACACAGTCCAAAATAGCTTCCATGAAACATTTTTAAACTACAAAGTGTTAAAATATCTCATTTCTACACCACTGTCCCAAACAGTACCACTGTCTGTCTCTCTTTTTTATATRTTCCTTCTTTGTATTCCTCTGCCTTATTTAGGTTTCCAGTCCTATTCAAGGTGGAAAACACTCCTAACTGGGAAGTTGATGTGAACAGACATATAGGTGACATGACTGAGTAGGAGAGAATAGCTGTAGAAGGTAGGAAAAACATAGTGTAATATTATGGTAAAAAATATATTTTGCTCAGGATGTCCACACAGTTTAAAATACAATGAAATCAGTTTCATAGGSCAATTTTATATAAAAATCAGCTATAACTACCATTATATTTTGCAGTGTTTTTCAGTATTTTTTTTTACTTTTGTGAGGGTGGGGAGGGCAGGGAGGATTGCAATCTTCTTCTGACTATCAAGAAGTATTTCCATTCTACTCTTGTTCACTTTAAATACATTTCACTGTTCAGGCCTTTCACTAGCTCAGTAAAACATTTCAGATCTGAACTCTATCACTCCATTGACTGAACTTTGCAATTTAAAACTAATGTGCTGTTGTACTGTCTACAGGCACTCCTAATGGACAACTTTAACATTGTTTAGATGCCAGGTAGTTTGTTACAACCTGAATTTCCCCTTCTACTTAATGGCTGAAAGTTAAATGTTTGCCATCAAAACCAGTGGTCTGTTGAACATTGATCCATGTGAGAACAGTGAACCTATGTCTCTGCAAATTTGTAAGTCATCTAAGAGGCAAAGCAAAGCTGACCTCGTAATGTCAAATCCCATTTAGAGCTGGTGAAGAGGTTGGAGAGAAGGTACTTGATATCTTTTGAGCAGCATTAAAAATACACTACTGTGCAGAAGGATGAAAGCCTCAGTAAATTAATGTGGAGAGTCTGGCCTTTCCAAATAATTTATAGCTGAATTTTGTCTTTTAGGAGGAATGGGATGCAGTTAATAAGTGTTGTGACTTCAGTAAACAGTTTCTGAGCACACAGTCTTACAGCTAAGTGTCAGAAGCTGTACCTTTGCCCTTCTGTGTGCACTATTTTCTTTAAATTGTCTTTCCTTAAACCTCATTAGTAATTGCACTTTCTAACTTCACTCAAAAGTAGTAACTCATGTCACTTACCTAAAGCACCCATTTGAAGTTGAAATATATATCTAACTGCGTTTTACTAAAATATGAAGTTTTCATTTAGTCTATATTTTACTTAAATTCTTCTTATTCACTGGCTACGGGCCACAGGGGCACCTAGGCATAGAGTCATGAGGCTGGGGCTGATGCCCCACTCAAGACTAGTGTTTCCATTGCCCTGCCACGTGTCTGTGTTGTCCTCATTCAACAAATTCACTCTCCTGAATGTCAGCTACGAAATTTTTGGGGCTCCCAGACTTGCACCTTTAAGGTCTGACTCACACAGCTTGCAATTTGCTGCATAATTTACTGGGTAGGTATCCACTTTACTTGGCTAAACTAGCAGGCATTGTTGCTGTTTAACATTAGTTTTTGCATAACAGGAATTAAATTTTTAAGGACTTATTTTTTATGAAAAAACTTAATAACCTATTCAACTGAAAATGTTTAGGTAGTAAAGCTTTCACTTGTAGGTCTTGCAAAGGCTCTGAGCAAATGCGAGAAAGATCTTCTSTCTTTCCAGAGTGCCACTGCACTGTTTTAAACACATATATACTGGCAACAGCCAGGGCAGGATTTGAAAKTGAAATCAAAAGTTCTTTTGAAGGACAGTAGCAATTTACCAAAATTGTCAGAGACCAGTCAAGAGGGTGGTTGCTGGATATAAAAACGAGATGTGACTGTGATGGCTGTGTGTGCTAATACATTTATGAATTTGGGCAGAAAGATGATCGGACACTTCATCTGTGCCTAATGCAATTTCATGCAGATTCTCACCCTTTGTGACCTCTTTGCSTTGCTCCAGAATGTTATGCCTGAAATAGCTTGCCCTCTTCATCTCCATATTTTTTATTAGGCTTCTGCTGTGGCCAAAACCTACAAAATCTAACTATGCAGCCTGTGGAGTGCAATGCTTTCTGAGGAGTTTAAGTGGAGCCAAAAAACAGGCTCCAATTAGACAGCTTGCTACATTCTCACCACGGAGAGGAGACAGCATGTAAACTACCCATATGCATTAATTATAACCTCCTCCTCTACCTTCCATTCTTCAGCTTGCCAACTCTCTCCCCAAAATGAATTCTCCTGCCCTTCCTTTGTGGCTAAGACTAGGAGGCTTTGCCCCCTGAAATTAAAAGGAGATGGGCACAGCCAAAAGAGGCAGGTCCAAGGGGATCCGATCAGGCTGGTGTGTGCTTTTTTGGTTTTTGTTTGTTTTTCTTTTTCACTGAGTCATTGGTGGTTAACAGCGACAGTGGGGAACAATTAGTGTTTTCATAAAACTTAGACCTAGGGCTGAGGAGAGAGCAGGAAGCAATATATCTGTGGTGAGTAAGCCTCAAGAGCCATAATTTCCCTGTTTGTTTCAGTTCAGATGAGYGCCATCCTGTTGTTTGTTTTATAAACTGTTTAATAAACTGTAATGCTTATTAACAGTAATCCATTAAGATTATCTCCTTTGAGACCTTTCCTGTACAGTCAGTGCTCTGCACTTCAATGAGGAACCCAGTTTTATTTTCCTCTTGTTTCTTATTTCGCACCCATTCAGAAACTTTAATGATTTTATCTGAACTTTTATACCGTGCTGCAYAGAGAGAGAGATCTTAACGCTGTTTAGACAACCTCTGCCAGCTTCAGACGTGTCACACAGAAAAATAATGAAGTCTAAAGTATGTGTATGTGAGCCCCGTTGTCCGAAATTGTAACAGCTCAATTTCCTTGCTAGGATGTGGGAAAATTAGCTGTGCTGTGTCATGTGGTGGATCGAGGTGGGAGGTAGCACAGGTGGTCATAACAACTGCAAGGGTTTTATTACAGAAGGCTCTGCTCATTTTTAATAAAATTGTCCTTGAAACCCAGCTAGCCAGAAATTAATAGGAAGCTTGCAATGATTTTTTTTTCTCTCAGTAAAGCACTCTGAAATTTCACATAGTGAAAATCACTTATCAGTGTATCTAAACTGAGTTTTATTTTAAAATACAGTTTTTAATTAAAGTTTGMAATTCTGAGCCTGCTGCTAGTACCTGATATCTTGCTAAAAGGTCACAGCACTGGTGGCATTAATGGTATGAGAACCTGATATAGGAGATTATGACTGTTCAGATTGTGTTTCAGTGCAGGYTTATCATTGGGAGGGGCTGCAGCCATTCCTGGCTGAGGGCAGGTTCAGTGATGAAAGTGAGGTGCTCGTTCTTTGGCATGGCTGTTGTCAGGGGAACCAGGCCTTTTCCTAGGGTGGGTGTGAGCAGGGAAGGGGCAAATGCTCATCCATAGTCTCAGCTGCCTCCTTTGAGGAGGGTGTTGCTCCAGCAGCCCTGGCAGTGGTGTGGTGGGCAGGGTGGGGATGGTGACTATGGGTCAGTCGTGCCCCAGCCTCTGGAGATAACAGGAACAAAAACACCACCTCCCTGTTCAAGACTTATGAGTTGTCCTTATCAAGGAAAGAAGCTGCTTCATGTGGTTTGTGTCCCTCACTCTTCACATGACAAAAGTGACTTTGCYTGTACTGCTGGAAAGCCTTGAACTGGATTCGTTCCAGTTKTATCTTGAGATGTAAACAGAAGGTCCTTGAGCTGCTTTATTGCAGCTGATAGTGGAGCAGTGGAGCTTTGGGCACTTGCCAGAGGAGAGAGGAGATGCAGCAATTCTCAGAGTGGCATTGCAGAGAGCTAAAGAGAAGCAAATTTAATTTGGAAGYTGTGAAAGGACCTTGTAAAGTGAGGCAGAAGTAGATGTTTATGGCATTACTGTTTTCTGAGCTCCTGAGGCAGACCTGTGTCACACCTCTTGCCTCTGGGCAGTATCCGAAGAAGTAAAACAGAATGATGAACTTTGCACAGCAACTTGAGTAACTTTGGTGCTGCCCGAGCCAGAAACCTKAAGCTGCTGCTGTGCAGGGCAGGCAAAGGACAAGGCTTGAAAATCCTCCAGTTTGGCATGGAGGAAGATGTTAAGGAGGCCTCAGAGCCAACGTTCTCCAGCACTAAACACAAGACTAAGCCATTCACAAACAACCCCAAGGATAGATTGGGCACAGCCTTATTACTCTGGTCGTAACTCTGAATTACTATTACTTTAAAAATATATTGGTCTAGTGGAAGCTGAAATTAAGTGGAACATATTGCCACTGCCCTCAGGGATCTGGCATGGAACCACCACTGAAAGCAGAAATGATCATTTGCAAACAGAACAGAAACCAGAGTTCTGAGAGTCAGAGGCACTTGCTTCAGAACATCTGCCAGATGAGCCATGGCATAAGCTGCAGTGTTAGATTATATGTGTTGGGCTGTTGGGTTTTGTTGTTATTTTCTTTTTAGATTGCTGTTTGGTTTCAGATAAAACCATGAATCTTTGCCAAAGACAGTGCTGAGGGTGAGGATGTAGATAAAGTATTTTTGTCTAGCACAGGGTCTCTGAGAGAGCATATTTCCAAACTTGTGTTATCAATATGAAAGTGAGTTAGCAATAGCAGATTTTTTCTAAAAAGTACTGAGATGTTCAGAATGCTTCAGAAAATAAACAAGTAAATAAAAGGGCACCTTTAAAAGGTTTTTGTTRAGGAATGCAAAATCTGAGCCATGGCCTCAGCCATGTTGAGAAAACCACCACGCCAAAAAATACTACCTGCAATAGCTAAAAGTAGCTATAGAGTGAGATTTAAAAATGGGCTTCTCTCTGTTTRCTTTTCCTGTATACAGAAGAAACCACTTGTTATAAACAATTATTCTTGTTTTTATAAAGTATCCTTTCTATAGAAAGACAAACCAAGTAAACTTTCTAATTTGGAGACTTGAGAATTTCCACACTTTCAGAAGAAGAAGTCTATGGAAATTGGTGGTGAGAAACAGAGGGCTTAGGTCCCAGTGATGTCAAAAAGGGGCTTTTGTCCTTGCAGAGAAACACTTGCTCAGGCAGAATAGGTTATGTCAGTGTAAGGCAAGATGGGAGGGAAGCAAAGGTCTTTGTGYCCAAGACAGTTTTATATGGGCAATAACCTCCCCTGGATGAGCTGAGCCTGGGGACATGATTCATCTGGTGCTAATGAGCTTTCTGCTGCCTCCAAACAGGTGAGACAACACAGGGTGTCTCAGAGATTAGCTGACTACAGTTAGGAACTTGCTTTCATGTGCTGGAGACTTTTTATTATGCTGACTGCTATCAGGGCTGTGTTTATTTGAGGAAGTGGAAAACTGTTATTCTAGGAAGATCTTTGTGCAGAGGTCTGTGTTAGAGGTTCAAGGCCAAGCAATAGATCTTAGAAACTGAATGAGTTTCTCAACACAGCTTTTGTGTTGCTCAGCAGCCRGGAAAACAACCTAAGGATAATGGTTTTTGAGAAAGGTAAAGACTAAACAACTTTCGGTTTTCTCATTAAAATCTTCTCATTATTTAAAAAGATATTCACCTAAGACAGCAAGTTGCTGTTTTGTACTTCAAACTTCCTCTGGACTTGGGCTTCTRAAAAGTTTATACTGTTAAGCAGACAGAGCAAAAAAATGGAAGTACCCTCCTGCTCGAGGTAACAGAGCACACCCAGGAATTAAATCCAGGCTGCATTATTCCCCCACCCTACATGCAGCCTGAGGATGCTGATTTGGCCAGTGCCAGGCTACTCTGTATTAGTGAGTGACACACAGTCTTTATACTTACGAAAAAAACCACAGTCACTGATAAGAGTCCTGATACGYCTTGTCCTTTTAACAACAGAGTTAACCAGTGGAGGAGGCTTTGCATGTAAATGAGGTTCTCTTCAGGTTTCAAATCTAATCAAAGCAGAATTCAAATTTCTTCTAAAGAATATGCAAACTAGTTGGTCAAACATCCTTCAGCCTCTAAGTTTATCACCAGCCTGACATCAGTTTGGAAATCCCAACTTTCTTAAGAGATGATAAATGTTATCTGCCAATCTCTTCCACTGAATAAACTCCATTTGATCTGCATTAATCACACTTGGCAGAAGCTGTTCAAGCCTGCTAGCAGCAATCCTGGTGAACAGCTTGGCATCATTGCTTAATAATGAAGTGGAACAGTATGAAAAAAAACATGACGGAGACTTCTTTTCATTCCCACCCCAAAGTTAATGAAACACACATTAAAATGTATGGTTTGAAATATTCAATAGATCTGAAACTGTCTTCTTGTAATCATATTATTGCTCTCAAGGGCAAAACATATCTCTTTCTTTTTCACTTTTCTGCTATAATGCTATGTGTCAGAAGTGCACAGAAAGATGAATACCAGATACTTCTGTAATTTTTGATGCTTTTTATAATTTTAATAAGTGAGTGCTCGATGTCCTGAATTAATCTTCACGAATTTTGCCCGAGAATGTTTGAGCCCTTATCGCTTTCACTCCAATATGATCCAGCAGTTCAGAGCTCAGCAATTCCTGCCATTTTCCTTACTAAGGAGAGAGGGCCTGGGACATTTCTGTGCATCACTTCAGCCCAACAAACCCTATTTTGGGAGGGAGGCTCTCCTGATATTTAAGCAGTGACTGGAACACATGCCACGTGCTGAGTATTTCCACAAAAACACTCGGCCTGGTTGCAGCTTCTCATCCAGGAAATGCTTCAAAACCTTTTTCAGTGGCTTCGCTTGGGTTGTGTGGCCGCACTAAACTCAGGGGGGCTGTGGGCACAGGGAAAGTCTAGCACGGAAAATAAGGCATTGATAGAAACATCTATCAGAGTACTCAGGGAGAGTGAGAAATGTGCTCCTGGGGGGTTACATAGCCCCTGCCTTGGTTTTGAATAAATGGGAAGAAGGARTAATAAAGAGGGAGGGGAGTGCGGAAAGTGGGGTTGTAGCACTGAAAAATGAGATGTGAGAAAGGAAGAGAAAAGAACAGAAGAGACAAAAACCAGTGAAAACACTTAGTTTACTTCTGGCAAAATGGGGAAAATAATGTTTTTAAGAAGGGAAAGATCTTCTCCAAAACCTCCCATACAATTTCTGGGAATTCCTGGTGTGCGGGGCCCGCTCAGGGATGACTCGCAAAGTTCTACTGAGGAATCTCTCTTGTGAAAAASAGCATTGGCAAAACCAGCATGATTGGCAAAGGAAAAAATGCCAAGTAACTTTTTCCCCTAAGAAAGGTATTAGACTTCTCTGGAGACATTAAAAATATTTCCATGTAAGGGGAGTGCAGGGATGTAAGGATAACATGGCTGATATTTATAAACGTGCATTCATCTCAGCTTAAGTTTTGAATTTTTGAGACTAGAAGACAACTTACAGGTTTTTTTAAGCATCATCATTGTTTTTTGRTCCTCTGGGCCTTTTTCTAAACTTTTATTCCTGAAGGTTGAAGTTGCTTTAAAAAAATTTACTTCGATAAGTAAAAAAGGCATATCTCATCCTAGCATACTAACAGATTCAGTGAATCCATCCTGTTAAAATATAAACCTCTTCCTGTAGCCTGTAATATACACTACTATTGGGCTTTTTTCTAATTAAAAACTGTGTAATTTGAATCCTGATAGACACATGCCCTATGAAATCATTTAAGATTGCAGTTAAAGTAATAATGAACTTTCCTCTTTTTCTCAGGAATTTATTGCATTGCACAAAAGTTTATTACAGAAGGGAAAAACCAAGAATGAATTAAAAAAAAAGAAATGAGGGCATAAACATATGTTAGATAAGACATTGGCATGATGCGTGACATTTTTTCTGAAGTTTCTATATTCAGACAAGGACATCAAGAAGGAATTAATTAAGTTATTGTGTTTTGGAACGTGTGTCTGAATATTTCAGTTTTGTGCTGGCCACAGAAGCTACTTTCATTCTTAAAACAAACAAACGAGTTAATTACTGAAATTTCACTTGGATACTTGAAATTTCACATTAGACACTTGGAAGTCTATGAAGATATTTAATTAATTACTAATGTGCCTATTTCCTATTACTGGTAACTTGTGTTTTCTTTCTTGCAGACACCTACACTCTATGTCTCGTTAATTTAAAGGRATTTGCTACACAGTCATCTCCCTTGAAATACACTTTTGGCAATGCCCACAAATAAACCTGTGTTTTAAACTATTTAATTAAAGAATTACAGTATCCAAATGGCAGTATATAYGTAATGCATACCATATTACTTCAAATTGCTCTCTCCTCTCTAAGAAACTGTCAGTTTAATGAGACATCACAAATAAAGTGCAATCTGAAAAAAAATCTCTCACCTATAATTGCTCAAAGCATGCATTCTCTCTCCAAGCTTCATTTTTGCTGCATGTGTAATGTTTTTAAAGTGGTGTAGAATGTAATGCCTTTTACTCTGAACACTCTTCACTTCCTGGCTCGAGTTTCCTTCTTGATATAAGAGGGAAAAGTTGAAATTGCTTCTAGACATGTAGGGAAAGCACTAGAATACAGATTAAATTCTTTACAAGCTTTTGATAAGTCAGGAGTCCACTCTCTCAGAAGCAGTTAGGCTAATCAATAATGAGGCATTGTTAATTAATTCATGTGCTTGTACTGGGGCATCATTTTACAGACTTATGTATAAATATATGTGTATATATATATATATATATATATGAAGTGACTAAGGCCATGTTCTTCTGTCTCTGGTATTCAAAGGAGCATTTTCTAAAGCCTCTACTGGAAACTAAATCTGACCACACAGAACAGGAAGAATATGATAAAAGGAAAGAATGTATGTGACGAGAAAGAAGTGCTTGAAAGAAGGATCCATCAAAAAAGCATGGACACAAATTACGGAAACAAAAAAGTACAGATAAAATTTTCAAAAGCATCTTATTCCCAGGTTCCAAAATGGTAGACTACACTGAATTGAATTTTACACCCATCTCCTGGAATATCTGCTCTCAGACACATTTTGAACCCAGGAGTCTAAAAGCGACTAATGCCCAAGTGCTTTTTTGTTAGGAACTTTTGTATCTAAATGTAGGTGGCGAGACAAAGAGCAATTTAAAATGGGATGATATATACATATTGGAAACCATAGTGTCTCAATTTCTTGGGAGTTTTGTTTATGGTTTTTTGGGGTTTGTGTAAATGGCAAGGTTCCTGCAATTTCAGTTCTCTTAAAATAACTGTGTGGTTGGAAAAGGGTAATTTATGAGGAGCGCTGCCATTTTGGAAACATGCAGCTTTTAGTATCAATCCGAATTTTTCAGATAAAGGGTAAAAATTGTATTGAGTAATATAGAACACAGAARACCTTTTCAAAGGTTAATGTAAATAACAGGCAACCATTTAGACCATTCTTTTTTGTTTATTAAGATTAAAGGACTTATTGCTGTTCTGAAGTGAAACTTCAGTACCCTGGGGAAGGAAAAAAAACTCTGCTGAAGAATTCAGGTACTGCTTACAGATACATGCTCTATGGAGTAAAATATCTGAGGATACTCCTACACAGGATGCTTGAAAACTTGGAAGATGACTGTCAAACTGGAAATGTTTCCTTGCTTCAATATAGGTTTTATTAGCCATGTATTTATACCTTAGAGAAAGTAGTCATTATTTATGATTAAATTCACTTAGCAAATCAAAATTAAAATTGTAACTACTCTGCTGTCTTTCTTTCAAAACATCTCATCATTGCAGGATGGTCAGGACTGTGAAGAACCTGGAGATTAGGAGGTGATCTCAGGATAATGAGCAATGAATGCACGTGCATGCTGACTAGATGAACTTGATCAAGACAGTATAAATACTACAGTCATGGAGACGTAAAAATGATGGAAACATACTTGCYAAGATGGCTCATCAGGATTTCAGGTGAGCACCCTTTTGGGCTTCATTTTCTGCTGTAATCTTTGGCGTTGATGACCAAATCATTGCCCAGATTTTAACTTCACGACTACAGGCAGCTGGAATGCTGAGGTTAATGTATGTATCTTTCCAAGGGAAGAAACCAGTCATTCCCATAGAGAGCTCGAGGGCTACCAGTCTGAATTTTCCTTCTATATGGATTTGAACTCTCTGAGTAACCTGCCAAGTCTCTCTTCTCACSTCTTTTTTTTTTTCTCAAGTCATGGCCGTGTTTGCTGTTGGTTAAACCCTTTCACTCCTGGTGACCACGGCTGTGTTTTTACTGTAAACTTATCTAGAACTTCTGACAGAAATTGAAGTGTAAACAAGCAAACAAATAAACAAATAAGTCTGGTCAGAGTGATGGCAGATTCATATTTGCGTTCCAGGTAGCTGACAGTGACTCAATTCTTTCCAAATAAACGCCAGCTTTCTTTGAGCAAAACGGCATTAGAGTAGGTAAAATGACATGAGAACSTTTAAAAAAACAAGCACAGCATAAAAATGCATTGTCACTTAAAAAGCCCAATTACAAACAAAAAAGAAACAAAGGCATAGTATACCTGAAGTATTGTATCACCCATGCCGCAGATAAAACTAACAAAGTATCACATGACCTGTGGAACAGAAAAAAAACCTGTTTAAATATAAACAAATGAATCTGGAAGGATTCTTTTTGGCCTGTTTTTAGAGAGACAGAAATGCAAAACAGCTGACTACAACAAATGCATTCAAAAGCTACGGTTAGAATGATTACTCCTGATAATTAGAAACAATTGCAATTTTTTTTTTTTTCAATATTGATACGTAATGACAAGCACCCAGGAGTAATATTTCCTTTTCTTTGACATATGGGAAATTTTTAACTTTTATTTTAACAGTGGGAGTTATACTATTGAGTCTAGAATTTGGAAAAACATGGCTTTGAACATGAACATGAAGTGCAGTTGAATATTTCTTTTAATACGTGTAGCTAAGGTTCTTTTACCTCTTGATTTAACCTTCACATGTTGCCATGGATCTTCCTTGGAATTATTTTGTACCTTTATTACTAAGGAGAAAAAAAAACCCATAAAAATGTGAATGTGTCAGTGTTCCGATGGTGAATAGAGGGACCTGTCTTGTTATAATCTTTGTAAAAACACTTGCCAAAAAACAGTGRGAGTATTGCCACATCACACATCTCAGTCAACACAGATTCCCTTTAAGGACCTTGGTTATTATTTCTTCAGGGAGATTATTTGGTTGTTTATAGGTCTAGGAGCTCACATAGCAGATCTTCCTCTGTTTTTGCTCATGGTATTTTCAAACACTCCCCGGTTTTCTGGAGATAAACTAGACAGACATATGTAAGCTAATTTGATTGTTTGTTATGACAAGGTTAATTTGATTATTATGACTTTGAGGCTTTGAGATCCGACTCTGTCATTGTTTATCTTGCCAGGTGGTGCTTTTTTCCTAAGAATTTCAAAAATAGACCCAGTCCGGGGTTAGCTGTAAGTTTGACTGCCCACAGTGTTTATACCAAGGCATCTCACTAAAGCACCTGATCACCAGAAATCTCCTCTATCCCTTTGGCCTTCATCCCTTGCTGTTAAGATAGATTTATGAATTAAGCCCCTTGCYATAATCAGCTTAACAACTCTGAATTTGAGTTACTGTTTGCAGTTGCTGTTGTCTCTCAGGGCTGACAGAGTTAATGGCAACCTTCGTAAAACACATCAGTGTTTTTCCTGTAGATGAAATAACTGCAAGGAAAAAAACAGTGAAGCTAAGAACTAGACAATTAAACAGATATCTTTAAACAAGACATGATACATAGCAGGTAATAGCTGTGAAACAATTGAGATCTTGTTTGAGAAAAACACATTCCTGCTTTGTCTTCAGATACATGTCCTGCTGTGAGCTCATGGCTAATTGTTTAAAACATTTCCTTCTGTCCTCTACCTTTATTTTTTTTTATTCCTTCTATATTCATGACCAATAACAGCTACTGCTTCACACTGGTACAAGCAGTCAAGTCTGAACAAGCAGCAGACTAAACCATTCCTTTTAGCCCTTGTCCTTGTCCCTAAAGTCCTTGTCCTATAGCAAAGGACATGCAGAAGTTTCATCTTTAGCTGAATATGTGGAAAAGAGAACAAAATTTTCTCTGATGTAATTGCACCTGAGCTTTTTAATAGAGACAATGAAAGGAGCATACATTTGTTATTGACTGGGGAAGGAAAGCTAAATGCTCTGCCATCTGGGGATTTTATTGAGCAGCACTTTGAAATATTCTAAAATGAAAGTGAGCAGCCTGATCCATGTGTTGGCAAAGGAGAGAATGATCTGAATTAAATTTGCTACTCTGAGTTCTAAGACAGTGTTGGTCATCCTCACCTTGGAGGTAAAAGAGGTGTAATTGCTTTTCTGCAATTACAGATGGAGTTCACATAGGAATACTTCCTAAAAAGGCAAAAAAGAAGTATCCACCAACATCCAACTAATACAAGCCTAATTATCTGCCCCTAGAAATAGATACAACCTCATTGACATTAGAGGAGTTTTATCCACTTACAATAGCAAAGATCTGCCTTCTTACTGAGGTTTATTGTTGTACGCATTCTGCCCCAGGGTCATTCTGTAATTACTATAGAAAATAGTGTACTTACTTGATAACTTCTTCGAGCAGAAGATCAATTAGCCTGCCAAGTGACTTCATGTTCCTAAGAAGGTGCTGGAGTTTTGGAGGCTGGAGGTTTTAGCAGAAATAAATAGAAGTGGAAGAGGGAAAATGTCTGGCTGGCAGAGTACAAAGAAGAGGTCTGGCTAGGGAGATAGAAATGACCATTTTAGAAATTACAGTTCCCAACAAAAACCCAAGCTTTGAGCAATACCAAACCCAGGAAAATACTTTGCTGCCAGCTAATGGTACAGGATCCTTGCAATAGTGAGAAAAGCAACCGGGCTTTCTACCTGAACRGTGTGCTTAGGCTATTCTAGGCTGGTGAGCAGTGGCCACATTCTACAGGGTCAGTTGTCACATCTTTCTGATCTAAAATATTACTGGTGCAAAAAAGGAAAGAGGTCCTTCTGTACAGAAGCATTATTATCATATGAATAACATTGCTAATATGCAAAATGATGCTTGACCAGTGCTTCAGCCCAAGTTTACTGGATTAGGATGGTGCTGCTGAAATCTCAGTTTATTGGGCACAAAGGCAGAGATGGAAACRTTAGTGGATACCTCAGATTGTTGCAGTATTGTTATCACAGTAGCACAAAGTGTTATTATTTTGTTATGGAAATCAAGACAATTTCTCTCAAACAGAAAATAGATGCAACACATGATGGACTGTGCAACGTCTGAAAAAACTGCTTAGGCGGTTGGGAATTGAAGAATAAATTAAAGTGCAGCAACCCTAAAGAATAATAACCATTTTTTGACTCTATTAGAGGGGAAAATGATTTTGCAAAGTGTGATTTACCTGGTTCCATAGAGCAGGTTGCATTGCAAGCCTCTGTTGCGTTTTCTTTTCTCTTTATAACTGCTCAAAAAACAATTTCGAATCAATATGATGTGGAATATTGGAATGTCAGTATCTATTGAAAACAAACTGTTTTATGCTGATCTTATATAACTAAAATCAATGCAGATATCTTGAGAAAAAAATTTTCTTTTGGGGATGAAGCCATATAGGGTTATTGGGTAAATAAAATGCTCCCAATTGTCTGCTTTTTTAGAGAAAATGTTTATGCGATTGAATCTCTGTTTATCGATAGCTAATGTTCTATTTTATTCCATGCAAACTAGATTAAAAATGAAAATACTCATAAATCACAGTAAAATTTATTTTAAGAGATGGGACTACATGTATATAAATATGTAAAATAAATTTTGTCAGACTGCACGTTACTGACATAGTTGGAACAAATAGAAGGTTAAGTCCACATATATCTAAGAGCTTTATGTTTTTAGATGCAGGAGCAATATTAAGATTGTATTTCCCCACCTACTTTCAAAAAATGAAAACAAAATACCAGCCACTTAATAACACAAACTCGTTTGAAAATCCCAATCAGGTTCCTAGAAGGCTCCTACCAGCCTCATCTGAGTTTTGTAAGTCTCTATAAATTCAAAACAAAGCCAATCTGTGCAGTGCAATGCCTCTGAGGAGACAGGGAACGCAGACTAGATCTAAGAAAAAGGAGGGTTTAGTTTTTTCTTCAGGCTAGAATGCACATTATCTAAGTTCATAAATTCTTCTTGAAATCTTCACTTTTTAAGGTAAAAAGAAGGGAGAGGTTGGGAAAGAGCTTCAAGTTGATATTTTTAAGGGAAACTCTTAAAATTAGTTTTCACTTTCATTTTAAAGAGAGAAATACATTTTCTGTGTCCAAGACAGTAAATCCTGCTTAATTTTAACTGGCCATCAAGCTCTGTGGTGACAATAACCCCAGTAAGAGCAGTTTCAAGACAGAATTCCCTTCATGTGTCATCTCAGAGGATGTGTGACAGCAGGAGTTCTCACTCCTGAGAGAGAGTGCAGCTGGTGGGAGGCTTCCTGAGGGAGCAAGAGAAACAGGAGCACAAGAAACACAGAATGTCTCACGAGCACCAATGAGTTTATCCTTTCCTAGTTTCTAGTTTTTGCAGGGACAAAATCCCGCAGATTCATGTGCAAGGGATCCTACAGATCTCACTTAAAAGAGTGAAATCTCCAAGTTAAGGAAAACACTTAAAAGTAAAGTTTTATTTAGAGACACGAATTTTTGAGCATGCATCACTTTTCAGGGATATTAGATGTAATGAACAAATGCAATGAACCAGTTAAGTTCAAGTGCAAGCCTGTCATAGCTGCAAGCTGGGAGTAAGAGCTGTAGCCAGCAGAGTTCATTCTCTGAGTATTTGACATCCATATGCAATGTCAAATAATTTTCTAGGGCCAGATAGTCATGAATAAAAGTTCATAGATTAATTCCACAGTTTTCTTTGCTACACTTTTTAATGAGTTCTCTCACTTAGATAGAGATTTATATAAGGCAGCCTGTTAAAAATTAAATTGAAATGCTTCCACCATAAATCTGAACACGCTGTAATATCACAACTCTACTAGGGAGAAGTAAAGATTTAGGGATTTTTTTTAGCAACACTTTTAGTTTTGTGTTGGTTTTGGAATGCAATTTATTGACAATTTCTTGATCTATTAAAAGTTCTTTAGATACCTTGAAGAAAATACTGTTTTCAGTCTACACTCTACTGTAATGGCTTGTACATGTATTAGTCCCACATGTTGCCCTCAGTCCCTTCACTCCAGCACAAAACATTTAGTGGTGAAGCTTGTACAAGGGAGACTGTGTACAGTCACAGGTACAAACAATTTTATGCAACTAAGTTGGCTAATTGTGAATTGTGAGAGCACATCTTGGAGTGACACTCGTTCTGTCACTATAGAAAACTGTACCCGAGGGGAAAATGTCATGGGATTACCAGAGGTGACTCCTGAAACAAGGTGTCCTACCAACTTTCCAGCTATGGAAGTTTCACAATCCAACTCTCTTGCAAATAATGTGCTTGCTTTGATGTATCCCCTGCTTTTGACTGTGTTTACAGCAGCTTTTCCCCTCTCATTCCACATGCACTCCCAAATTGCCCATGCTGGCAGCTGTTTGCAGTGAGCCAGCATCACAGTTTTAATGAGCTGGGTTGTGGAAGTTTTATTTTTCTTTTCTCTGAAGACATATCAAGCATTGCAGACCTCTAATTAGTGGTACTTATAGCTAAAGTTCAATAGTCAAGTCTTTCGAGGCATTAAGAGATTAAATCCTTTAATAGCTCTGAAATTAATGAAAAACATCCTTGTTTGCTTCTCATTTCTCAGCTTTACCGACATCAGGATATAATTTGGTGTCATGGAATGTGTGTATAATGTCTTCAAGGGGCTATACTGGTGCATTGACATGTCATCAGAACAGGGAGAAAGCTCTTGTCTCTAAAAGAACAATGAAACCCAAAAAATGGAGTGAATCAAAATGAATGTGTGTGTGTGTTTGTTTCTGTCAGGAGAACTTCTACTTTTTTATCCTTGACTATGATCTTGCAATAGATCAAGTTGTCCCTTCTCTTTCATTTGACTGACAGCAGAGCCAACACTTGATGAAACTTTTTTTTCATTCCTCACGTTTCTTTTCACCTTTTTTTTTAACTTCATTTTTCTCTCTTCCTCTCCAGAGATCCATCACAGCAACATGCAGCTCCCAAGTGTAATCTCTGATTTGTTTGGCAGTGTATGTCTAAATCAAAGCGAAGGGGCAGAAAGTATCCTGACTGATGTGCAACCTTATAATGATTTTCTTCCATAATCCCTCACAGAGTGTCATTCAAGGAAAAGATAAACAATTACTTTAAAACAAGACCTCAGAGTTTCATGGTGATGTTCTGCATGTCAAAAGCTCATTCCGTATCTCAGTTGCAAGAAATAGGCTATCTTGTCAAACAGTCAGTCAATTAAAAAAAAACAAACAACCAAACAACAACTCAAAATCCAAAACAAGAAGGAGCCAAACCTTTGAAATATTCCCTAACAAATCAGTGATCCCAGCTAGTTGGAGGAGTCATAAAAATTGATCCCAGATACCCCAAATATTCCTTTCTGTGACTGATGTGTTACAGCAAAAGTCAATGAAGACTGCCTTGAGTCACTTTCCCACCAAATTAAGGGTAGTGAGTAGTCAATACACCTCAGGCTTTACAGATCATATCAGATGTAGCTGAAATCTTCAGTGGAAGAGCCTTTTTTTTTTCTTCTGTGGTGCTCAATTGAAGAGCGATTTCAAGTGTTTGTTGTCAACATCAAAAGCATTCTGCAAATTTTAGACTTTTTTAATGGAGTTGCTTATGTTTTGTAATTATGGGGTATATTTATTTATCTGTAAGGTTTGCAATTCTACTTCCAACATATCCCTTTACTGCACACACAACTTTGCTTACCCTATTGCAGCATATTTTGGCACATTTAATGAAGAACCCCTCGGTCCTTGAGTGCAGCTTTCCCAGGTTTTAAGCCAGTGTAAAGGAAACGTCCCAGTGCATCTGCATGAGYTACACTCCTGTGATAAACTTGTGGCAGAAGAAAAGGTGCGTTTCTTACAAAGTTGAATTAATTTTTTCTCTCTCTCGAGTTCTTCACAATTTTTTCATATACATTTGGCTTTGGTCATGTACCGTGATGGACACCCTCGAGTGCCATAGAAGAAGAACACTTGCAAGCTACAGCCTGAGCCATAAACCCCCAAATGCCCATTTCAGTCTGGAGACCCCTTTGGCACCCAAATTTTTATCTTTTAAGCTGTTTGAATTCTGTGAATATCCAGCAGCACAGCCATCATGCCTGAGCTAATGGCAACAACTTCATGCCTTCAGACCATTTTCTACACTCTGAGAAGTTTGTTCTCCTGGGCAAATTCAGTGTATTGCCTTTGCAATTGCAGCTGTGACGGGCACTTCAAAACTGTAACCAGAGGAAATTATATCATTCTCTAATTTTTGAACAACTTAATAACACGTCTCCTATCTGGKAAACAGAAGACTTCCTTTCTTAATATCACCTTGTATTACTCTCCTACCAGATAAGCATCTTCATTAGTAATTAGAATCACAGTTTTCTTAATTTCCCCTTTATTGCCTGTTTGGCCCTCTGAATCTTGGATATTTTTGTAGTGTGGTGGCAATGAATTGTTTCTTTCCCTCAGACCAATGAATATCTGTCTTCATAGGACATCACACAGGAAGGTGAATGTTATGAACTTAAACTACTTCTGACCAAGGAAGATCAAGATTYGTACTTCTACTACAAGGTAATTTTATCTTGGCATTATTGTAAGGTAGCAATAATAAGTCACCCTCTTATCCTACTGTCCTAAAACCCAGTCATCCTCCTCAAAAATTCACTTTGTGTCCACATGCAAGAATACATTTCCTATATGGATTATAAAGATTGTAGCCCTGAGTCAACTTTTCAAATGCACGTTTCTTTTGGGAACACTTGTGCTGTTTGGGGCRTTGTGAATCTCACTATTATTCAGAAGTCTTGTTGTCTGTGTTCACTTAGGAGAGAGTTTTGGCCCTAAACTGGATTTATGAACATGAAATTTGGCACTAGGTTGCTCTGGCCTTTTATTTCACTGTAAATGCAATGAGAAACCCAAATTGCTGAGCTATGGRCACGGCCATCATTTCTACCAGACTCACTTGTGCTGTATTAAATAACTATGCAAGCATGACAAATTACCCATAGAGACAAYGGTGAAAGACCTCAAAATACCAAAGGAATGAAAATCAATTTAATTCTATTTTCTATTAGAATATCAGAAATATTCTGGAGTACTTTATGGACTCAGTAAAATACATGCTTATTTCATGTCCATAYACCACTCAAAATTATATAACATAATCATCACTTAAATTGTTAAGGTTTTTTTAATGTTGTGTATATGTGTGCTAGAATTTGCTGTTATTAGTAATTCAGCAGGTGTGGAAAATTATACAAGACAGCATAAAAATAGAATCCATCTTGTTGTAATGTTTTTTGTATTCAAATCATCCCAAAGTACTATATAGACTATGTTGCTGTTAGGCATTAAAGACCTCCCATTAATTGGGAAAAGCTATTTGATGGCTTCAAAGATAATTGAGAATAAGTTTTTAGTGCAAGACTAAAAAGAAAAGGCACTCTCAAACAAATTTATCCTACAGAGAAAAAGCTGGGGAGAGAACTGACTTTTGTCCTCTCTTGGTCAATAGATGCTATTAAATCTCTAAAATCATATTAAGCAATATTTTAGGGAACTGACTTAAATCCATAAGGGGAATAAAAAAGAATGAAGGCAGATATTTATTCTGAAATTTCATGCTATTGTGACTGTGTTTCAGAGGCTGATGGCACACCGTGCACGTGTTATTATTCACCTTGGTCAGACAGCATGGGTTAAGATGGGAATATCATCCCAGGCATTAGCCATTAATCTCAGTATCTCATTGCTTTACTGAGGTTTAGGTTATACAGATAATAACTCCAGGCCATATTCTGACACCTTTACTCATGCTGAATGGTGTCTTAGGCAGCACCAAGTCCCACAAAAATCAGAAGGTTATTTGCAGGAAAATGCATTAGTCAATGTAGCAGAATATTGTCCTTTGGCAACATCTGCAGATGAAATCGTGCTGTAAAACATTACTGTACCAGCCAGAGCAGGGTGTCATAATGGCTTTGTATACAAATTTGAAACTGATTCTGAGATAGTGGCTCCTGATAATGTCATTTTTCTCTCTCTTTCAACGTGTGATTCCTTGCCACGGAGATGTAATGACAGTACAACACTAACATTTTATCAAAGAATGACAGTCAGACCATGGATAGGAGTTATCAAAGTTATAACACTGAGACATGTTCGAGGCTCAAAGTCAGGAAGAAATTTACTGTGTTGATCTTAAAAACTGGTTTAGTTTAATGCAGACTGCTTTGTGATTGTGTCTTTTTTTCATAGCTGCATGGTTTTATTGCTATCTTCTGCAAACAAAATCACAGACAATTCTTTTAAAAAATACTTTAAATTTCTTTTGGAACTACATTAGACTCCTTTAGAGCCATTTCAGTCTACTTGAGTCTGTGTGATTGCCATAATATTGGAAAATATTATTGTAAGGCCTCTAACCATAATATTTGCAAATGGTGAGTCCCACTTTAATAACCTCAAAGAACTACACTTACAAGAAACTGGCTTTTGGGGAAATTAAAATAGCAGAGAAAAGAAATGGCAAAAATTAGCGATGGAAAACCTGCATTTCGAGAGGCAATAGAAAGAACATTTTATTTGATTTAGTCAGATATCCAGTTTCAGCACAATGATAGTAGTTTGTGCAATCAAAATCCCTCACATCAACAGCTAATAGAAAATAACCAAATGTTATTGTGTAATTCCTGATAGTACAAAAATGAATGCACACCAAGTACTCTTGCCAGCAGATGATCAATTTTGACTTCAAGAGTGGGAGCTCCAGGAGAGCCTTGGGCCTGACTTTAAGCATCTTTGCCATTTGGATCTCATGGTGCTACATCTATGTCTTCAGCAAGATTTCTGAGGGAGAGACAGGTACCTGTGCATGTGAGAACATCCTAGGATGTCTTATAAGGTACTGAGGGAAAYGAAGTAGAAAAAGCCTGGTGCTGCTGCCTGTGTCTTTCAGAGGTTTCCAGCACTGCAAACACCACGGRGAGGAGTTGATCAGGTGTGGATGGGAGCTGCTCTGTTCTCCCAGGCAATAGCTGGCCCAGCACTGCTGTACAGCACRTTATCAAGCTTGTTAAGGTAGGACAAAGTGCTTGTAGAAGCYGGGAAAACTTTTCTGGAGCCTTTCCAATGTTTTTGACCCAAGAGGTCAGACCTCCTTCCTGAGAGTGCTGAACCCTGTTAAAATGTGTGGGTTCCTGGTAAGAGCTCACTGGACAGAAGTTCACAGCCCAAAAAGTGAGGTATTTGAGCTGCCCCCAGCCCCTTTTCAGGAGCTCCCAGTCTCCCTGTCTGGAGTAAAGTTGAGCTCATGCTTCAAGGAGAGGTGTAGTAGGGGTGGGGATTTGTCAAGCGTGCTGAGGAGAATCATGAGGCACTGAAACACTGTAGAGGACATCTTCCTTCCACTCAGGGAAGAAAGTCTGGGTTTTGATAAGGTGTTTCAGCAGCATTGCTTTTTCYCATGCTGAGAACTTCTGCATCACTCTCGGACAAATGGTTCTGGCCGTAAAACGTGATCTCATTCACACCTTCCTCCAGCAGACAGTGCACCCAGCAGAACCTTTCTTAKGTTTCCTCATTCTCATTATATGTGAAGGGGATTTTAAGGGAAACTATTAGAYGATCCTCAAAATGTTTATGTGCTCCTTTGCTGTGCTATCATGCTGACAGCCTCTGCCGCTGTCTTCCGCTGTTACCCAACAACTGCTGTCTCCCCTGAAGGTATTTTTTGCTTTCTGTCTCTATTTCTGCCTTCTTTTCCTTGTCTCCCCTTAAAAATTGCTCATTTATCATATGAAAATGAGATTTTTCAGAAGTTAAAGCTTGTCTGGTTGTGAATCTTTTTTATGGAATAACATTTGAAGTGTCCATTATGTGAAGGTGACTGTCTCTCTTGTCCCACTCTGGACCATCTGCTACCGCTGTCACTTTGCCAATTTTCTGCAGAAAAARTAAAAGTTAGAGCTTTTCAACCCAACAATAAGAAAACTTATCCTGCCCCTCAAAACAGCTAGAACAATCTGTCTGAAAATCCCTTCTCCCTTATCCCAAAGACGCCAATCCACATCAAAAATTAGTCCAAAGGAGGCACAAGAAGTTTGGAAAATTTCATCTGAAGTGACAGGATGATGACAAAATCAAAAAATGAGAAGAGCTGTGCAGCTTTAAGATTGGCTGAAACTAAAGGCAGAACTTTTAATTAGAATCTAGGTAGTGAAAACTCACAACTACTGATACCAGGGCAAAAATCTGCCCTTGGATAAGTATTTTGTAAGAAGTTCCTATCAACTTTCAGCAGAAACATTTGCACAGATCCAGCTCTGAATTTCAGCCTGCGTTTGCAGGAGGTTATGTTTGATTTTGTGCTGACATCATTATCAGTTAGAACTGCCATAATTTTTGTCATTATATATTCCATGCTATGAAGAGAATAGWTATCAGCAGCATGTTAGGATGGTAAAAAAGATGAAAAGTTTTAAGTATAATTACAATATAACCAGATTACACTATTGGACATTATAATACTTTGTGACATGCACAGTGYCACAGATGGAAATTTTAATTTTTACTACTGATAAATTATTACTTTATTACTTCCTTGAAATTTTTCGTTCTCCTTATGGGATAGTTCCAGGGAAATAAATGTGAAGTGAACAGAGTTGAAATGTGCAGCGTGGGTGGTGGAACTGCCAAGTTG
This sequence comes from Parotia lawesii, assembly GCA_003713295.1. Classification (NCBI taxonomy): domain Eukaryota; kingdom Metazoa; phylum Chordata; class Aves; order Passeriformes; family Paradisaeidae; genus Parotia; species Parotia lawesii. Next base: position 6,334,821 of record RAHM01000011.1, read on the forward strand.
ATCACTTTGTTCTGGGTTTAGTGGTTGTAGACAATTCTCTTTGATTTATTAAAAGTTAGGAATGTACATTAAAATAATTGAGACCCCAGTAAGTACAAGAACAAAAGATAGGACTTCCTTTGGTATACTCAGATGTAAAAATACAATATTAATATTTAGTATAGGTAAAGTAACAAATGGTCTGCTAAACAAATCTGACTGCATTGGGAATCTGAGCCTTTCCAGGAATTGATACTGATGCCAAATCAATTTGTGTTCTATACATAATATGAGTAATAGGAGAGAAAAGAAAATTGAACACTTCTATTGTGGCTTAGTAATTAAATTCTGTGTCTTGAAACATTGTCCTACCACAAAAGTCTTTTCAAATAAACGAGTGGCCTATAAGTGCAGCTTTAATAAAATGGACTTAGATACATTCCAGCCTACTACTATTTACCTGTGCTTTTAAAATTTAAGGCAATGTTTCTAGTTAATCCTTTTTAATGCAATTGAAATTTCTAAAACATTTGCCCCGAGATTCTGCATTAAAGTTTAGTCACTGAACTTTTGTCTGGCAATCAAAGAACCACTGCATCATAATGACTGCTGCTGCCAAGTACCTCTCAGTCCTTAGGACTGAGCAATTTTCTTGGGGGATTGGAGCTAACTAGGACCAGTACCAGCTCACCCCTATCTCATTCTCTGCCTATTTGTAAAAGAAACTTCTCCAACAATTTGAAGTCTTTGATCTGCAGGCTGCTCCTCACAGCAAGTAATAATTTAAGGGTTAATCTGCCTTATCTATTGCCTCTCTTTAAGATGATCTCCAAATTCAGCTCACAGATTTAAGTCTAAGACTTCTCTGACTGCAAGGCTATTGCACAGTCTTAAGCCTACTTTGCCCCCTTTATTCTTCCAACAGACCTGCAGTGATTTGAGTATAGGACTTTTTATAGGACCATCTCCATCCTGAGTGTAGTCCTATATGCTGTGATTTTGTAAATACCTCTGATCTTGGTCTAGGGATAAGAGAAGTGTCTGCTCTCATCAGAGCAGAAGAGCTTATGCACTTCAAAATCTGATCACTTTTCACTACAACACTTTCCCCAGTAAAACACATCCCCTCTCCCATAAGRTCCTGCCATGTTAAGGGTATTCTGGGCAAAATAACTTGCTACAGAAGGACTTGCTCCTCTGATCATTGATGTGAGAGAGCAGACATAGTGCTAGCAAGGAGAAGTTATATTCTGTACAATGCAGAGGCCAATTTAATCTTATGAGGTGCAGGCATCAACTTTAAGATGCCGTGTTGAAAGCAATAATAACAATTCAGTCAGCAGAAGAAACAAGCATATTTATGAAGTCTTGGCCCTGTTGAAATCAATGGCAAAACTTCTGTTAACTTCAGAGAAGCCAGTGTTTATATTCTCTTTTCAGATACTGTAAAGTACAGAAAAATGGAGCCTGAGAAATTGCTGCACCAGCCACGCACAAAAGGCCAGCTGCTCCATTCCCCTTCAAGGGCAGCTGCTTGCATCCATCAGCTCCTACCATCAACCTTCCAATTTGAAAGCAGTGCCTAAGATCACAGGTAACATTACAAATGATGTTATGCTTTCCTTCTGTTAAAACCATCTGCTTTTGAACTGTCTGCCTGCACAGCCTGAACCAACCTAGAACAGAGCAAAGCAAGTGCTCCCAAAGGTATCCCCCAGTCTCCAGTGGTGAGGTGAAATAGGGATTGATCCTTCCACCTACATCACCATCACTGCACATTATTTCTTGCTGTCCTTTGAGGCCAGGCCTCATAGCTCATGGGGTAAAGGTGTTAGCAAGCAGCAAAGGATCACTCCAACTGAATCCCTGTTCTTTAGCAGTGCTAAACACTGCTAAAGTAGTAAATACTACTTTTTTTGGAGTTTTGGTTGGTTGGTTTATTTGTATGTTTTCTTTTTCTTCATGTCTTGTTGTTTTTAAATATCATATATGTGCTCGATCTCTTCTTGTTTTAAATAAAGAGCAGTGGCACTTGGGAAGTCGAGAGGGAGAACAAAGTTTGTTAGCACTAAAGCCTTTTTTTTTGTCATTCTGTCAGCTGCACTACATGACAGGGAATAAGGTTTAGATGAAATAGCGGGACTGATCCTACATAAAAATAAGGAATGAACTCTTCTGCTTAAAACTCTGCTTATATGAATGCAACCATTGAATGGTAAGTGGATCTTTGAAGCTGAAAGCTTAAAAATAAGATTTCAGCCATTTAAAAATACACACGCATGAGTCTTTCCKAGAATTTGACACTTTATTCCTACTGCATTGTTGGTGACAACTGGACGGCCAACCAAGCGCTCCAAGCACAAACATCCAAAACAGCACAAATCCRTAAATAACTGCGTCAAACAGTGCGGAGAGGACTTGGGAGTTTCTCTTCTCTGCAGACATCTCTAGCAGTTTAAAAACAAACAAACAAAAAGACATCRCCTACCTGCTAGTGAGAAGAAAAAAGAAGGATACATAAAGCAGTGAAAACTCTAATTAGAGTGTCTGAGTGAAATTTTGTAAGAACTTTTTGGCCATGGGTGCTGATTACTCAGTGCTGTGACTTTCCTTAGAAGCTTCTCGTTGCATTTGGCTTGTTTATGTATTTAGTACAACACATTTTCATACAAAACTTCCTTTTTTTGATTGGCTATCTCAGTCCTTTTTTTAAAGTGTATAGCATAGCAGTGAAGAAACAGATGTGATGTTTATAATAAGCTTTACAATGAGGCAAATATAAGTGCTTTGATCAAAGGCATGGCTGAAGTGATAAGAAGCCACTGTTCCCATAATTTCCAGTATAGGGCCTAATGTCTTTGTTTCAGTGCTTAATCTCTGACCACAAAAACAATGAGGAACTAGGTGATCAACTCTGCTTTTAATATCACAGAAAAGAGGCTGGTTCCATCTGTAGGAGCTCTGCAAGGTTTATTGCTGTTATCCCAAATGCCAACACTAGCATCACTCTTGCCACATCTGCTCTGTGATTATTCAGCCACATGCAGCCACTGCCACAGTGCTGCATGAAAGTGGGAATGGATTTGGTTTGGAGCTGTACAGCCAGGAGACAGGCAGTGGATGGAGAAGACAACAGAGGAGTAGAAAGGCCATGTTGCGTTTCAGCCAAAAATGCTTGGGATGAGCTAAAGCCATGTATACAAACACAAAGAAAAAAACAACAAAAAAAAAAGGGAGACTAGAAGGAGCAGAGTCAGGTGAAAGTTGGGTGAATTGAAAGGATCCATAAAATTATAAGATATTGTGCCACTGTTAAAATTTCCATTCTCATCTCTGCTTTTTYCCTGTTGCACTAGGCTGGTTACTGRCTGACAACATGATTAGGCTTTTGGTCTTTTGATTTCACAGCAGAAAATGCAAAGTTATTTCAGTGCTTTCCATTTCCCACCTCTCTCACTTCATATCTTTACAAGTTTAGGATTGCTTTACTTCCTTCTCTTCTTTATCATACCTTTCTCCATGAACATTACTTTGCATACTGCCGTTCTGTGACCCACTGATGTGCAATCTGCAATAATATACAATTAGGTGATCTTTTACTGCTTTTTTGTTAGTAAGATATCTGTCTTATGATGATTTTTGTCTACTGCCGCTGCAAGTATCCATGTTTGTTAAGATACATCCTTTGYAACAATAGGAAGAAATAACTGAAATCAGACTCAAAATGAGGACATGTTAGATACAACTGAGTCTCTTACATTCCTTACAAGTTTTATCCATCTTTACTGTGGTGCAAGAGATTTTGCTTCACAAATATATGATTCTGTAAATCAAAATTATTTAAACTTCAAGTTGGAAAAAGAAATAAAGAAGGAAGAAATTAACTAAAATGAGAATTCATCTCTTTTTCCAAAAGATTATTTTTATACACAACTCACAGCAATTCATCACTGTGCCACATTSCACTTTCATGTCTTTATAGGATTGTTACTTAACTGTTTTTATTGAAATTTTTGATACAACATAAAGACAAGACAAGTAAAGCGTGGGGGACAGAGCACTTGATTTATGTATGCTTCTCTTGTGTGTGATAAGAAACAAACAAAAAAGCAAACACATTTCTCCACCAGATGCAAGTAAACACATAGGAAGAAGTTTCAAAGGACAACAGCATTAATGGCAAGTTAAACAAAACCAATCAAAGGAATCTCTGGTGCAGTATTTCTTTAACAAGAATAGTAAAGAATTTGCTACAAGGAAAAAACCACCCAACTTCTTGTCACAGTGAAGTGATGGCAGAGCCTGCAGAGCACACTAAAAGGAGCAAACTAAACATGGTAATTAGACTTTTTGCTTGTCATTGCAGCATCTGAAGACTTAAGCAGCCTTAGCTAAAATATCRAACTAGATGGCAAACTGCCTGCAAAAGCTATGATGGCTGAATGTCACTGGAACACTTACTGTATTTAAGTTTTTGTGGGTGTTTTTCTTCTTGTTGCCTCTGTCCAAAAAGTTTATCTCTGTCCCTTGCTGCCATTGTCAGTATTTTGGGACATTCTGGCTCTGTGAAGGCCTGGCAGCATGGTTTGCTTTCCAAGAGTGGCRCACACAAGCACAGCTCTCTGTGCTGGGGACTGCCCTGTGGAAATGTCGTCATGTCACTGCTGCTTCCAGCTGGTGGCCAGAGCAAACAGCTCATTGCACACCTTTAAACAAGAGGACTGTGTTTTACTACCATCAGGCCAGTCATCAGGAATGCTGCCCAGCTTTTTGTTCCACTGGAATAATTCCTGTGGCATGGTCAGAGAGGTGACACCAGCTTTCTCAGTTATGTTTCCAGTTTAATGATGGAATCAAGGAGCCATTGTAACTTGCACCAATGTACCTAAACTGGATCTTGAAAGTTCATTTTTTCTGAGAGTCACTTCCCTCTTTCTGGTTACAGTGATTATGTCACAGAGGCAGCTGCTGTCTGATTGGAAAGCKAATCCTGAAGCATTTAGTGGCAGCATTGATGTTCACTCGGGGCAACACACAGGTGCCCTGTGTATAGAGCCCCTCAGCTGCTTGGAATGAATTCTGGTAGAAGTAATTTGTGCCACGAGTTGCAAGAATGCTGAAAACACCTCTTCAGTTTGCCTGGTTCCTTGCTGCCAAGAGGATTTCTTATGTCAAGGACTCATTCTGCACTCTGGCACATCACTGTGAGTAGCTGGTGTTTCTGCAGCAGCCTCAGAGCTATGACAGAGTGATTCCCACAGTGCTGAAACCTCAGGCCCAAGTGATTCAGCCACAGAGGGCTGCTGCTGCTCCTGCTCTGTGTTTGCAGAGAAGTTAGGTGATCAAGTACATTTTCAGTATGTTTCTTCTTCTGCTGTCCCTGATATCCCTTCTCCCTCGGATCTGTTAATAAAGGAGGTTTTGTCCAGTTGAGGCAGCTTTTCTCTCAGTATTTCTCTGGGATGACCCTTGGTATCAGCAGCTTTTCACCATTTCACCATTAGCAGCCACTGCAGCCTCCTTCTTTGGAAGTCCTGGGAATGCAGCCCAATGGCCTCCTCTCATCCTTCCTGCCAAGCCTGCTCAGGCCTCTCAGCCATCCTTCTTTGGAGAGCAAAAATCGAGTGGAATCAAAGCTCTGTAGGAACAAATTGGCCCTGATTTACGTTACATGAGGTCCTTTTATTCCTCCATACATATTTCTCTCTTTTGACTCTTCACCCAGCCACTTCAGTTCTTTTTTTTCTGTTCTCTTCTGTAATTGTAGCACCCCACAGTACTCTTCTTCCTCAACATAGATTTTTTACACACGTGTGTGTCACTTCGTCTGATTCTCTCAGGTCATATCAACCTACGAAAACAGCTCCTATTTCCCTTTCCAGCTCTCAGGCAGCAGAAGTTTCTGCCAGAGAGATCTGAAGAACTTCCCCCCCTTGACTTTAAATTGGTTTTGCACACCTCGTTTTCGGTGAAGAGCTTGGAAAAGCAGATGAAAATAAGAAACCTTAACATTAAGAGACTTTACTGCTGTGAAGATGGTCATTGAAATCCTGAGATTAGTCCTCAGACTACAGATTGCAAGCCAGTACTTTACTGTTTAGAAAAGGAAAGTTAGGTATGAATAAATGTAGCAATCTGTCAAAGCATAGTTAAGTATAAACTAAAGGCCACAATTATAGCAGAGTGAATTGTTTTTTCTATCTCATCACATCTGTCACACTCAAGAAGTTCATGAATTCTGAAGCAGTCTTCTCATTTAAAATAGAGGGAATATCTCCTACATACTGAGACATTATTTTTAAAGACAGAGCTTACGTGGGAGCTGCTGTTCATCTATAATGAAAAAAAATAAATCACATACTTCAAAAGAATGACTTTTGGAATCAACCAAATCTGAAAAATTAAGTAGAAGGCGTTTACACAAGTTCAAGCTATGCGGTCATGGCCCCCGGTTGCTTTTCTTGGGGATTACAGTAATGCACCAGTCAGGTCTGTTTCTACAAATTTGCAGCTGCTGCTTCTGATTTGTTCCACCTTGACATAATCAATCTGAATCCATGGTCTCACCCCGTGCTGCCACAGAGATGACTCGTGGGAAACAGAGCAAAATGCAACAGATCCTGCCCCAGTGCTAATGGCTGTGACACAGTGTCTCCACTAGCAGCTCAGTGGGTTAAGAGCTGAGTGCCTGTGACCTTCCTCCTGCYTGTAAGTTTAATTGCTTTGGTTGCTAGCTAATGTCCTGAAGAAAAAATAATGGAAAGGATGTAACCAGCTGATTTATATTTATTTATTCTGTGTTCTAATGTTTTACCTGTTAGGGAAGTCGTTGCCTGAAATTGTGAGTGTTGCCTGAACAGGAATATTTGCAGTGCTGGCACACCAGATTAGCTGAGTGTAGTATTGCATTTTCAGGGGGTTGTCTGTGTATGTCCTAATTCAAGAGTACACCAAACAYTGCTGTTCTGACTGCCCATATACTTGGATGCTACTCATGTTTACACTCAAGGACGCTGTCGTGTGACAGCAAGAGTCCCTGAAAACCTCCCTTATAAACAAAGCAGAGACTGGGAGGCTTTAAAATTCAAATTGTGGGATTCACATGGATTCAGTTGCGCTGGTGTGAAACTGTGTGGTTATGCATACTTTTTCTGCCTTGTATGCAGATGGGCAGGAGGGTAAGGGAAGCACTGAGACTGTGATTTATAAACAGTTAGATTTAATCTTTGGRGATTATTCATCTTATTTCCTTTAAAATACAGAAAAAAAAAATTTTAAAATGTAGTGTGTGCTTCTCCCCTCCCAATTTATTTATTCACTTGCAGTGAAACCAAGCACTAAGATAGGTCTGGCCTGAAAATTGCACTATGAGATAATTTAAATGCAACAGGAGATGGTCCAGAACTGTGTATTGGCTTTGTTTGCAAAATTTTTCGGTTGTGCTGTTCACTTTGACCTAGGCAGGAATGTCACTGCCTTGACAATCACTGAGGCCAAGCTCCCAGAAACCTCTTCCAGCCACTTTCTGCATGTTTGACTAAATGAAAATGTCGGTCACTGTGGTGACACTGTCAGAAAAAAAAAAAAAAATCACTCAAGAGACACCCCAGTAGATAGGAACTTTGTTAATTAGCAGTGGGAAATGGGAGTAAGAACAATTTTCTTTTCACAGGGAAGGCATTAGGTTTTTGTTTTTTATTTGGATATTAAAGCAATAAAGCCTTGATATGTTAATTTGTTGGATCTGAATGTGCTTAGGCTCCGTGATGAAGCTGTTTTGACATTGGATGATGGGGATGTTTTGATAGTGCATTTCTGAGGTTGTGCTGTTTTGACACAAAAGGCTTTGACAAGATATTTGTAAGGTCACTGTGACCTACCACTGCTGTTATGTGGAAGTGATGGAAATGTAAATGCACTGATGCCTAATCAATGGAATGAAGCACTGTGGGATACATGTAAATTGAGATGTAAATTAGCTAGTTTGGGTTATAAATGAGCATGTTAGAAATATGCTTCATGGGAGCTTTCTGGGCCATATTGGTTCTGCAGTCCTAGGGGGAGAGGAGTATTTAACTTTGAAAACCTTATGAGGCCTYGTGGTGGCCTTCCAGGACTTAACAGGGGCCTACAGGAAAGACRAGGAGGGATGGTTGATCAGGAAGTCTGTTGATAGGAAAAGAGGCAGCTGGTTTAAATTGAAATAGGGTACATTTAGATAAGATATTATAAAGAATTTTTTTTTACTATATGGGTGRTGAGGCACTGGAATAGGTTGACCAAAGAAATTGTGGCTGCTCCATCCCTGGAGGTGTTCAAGGCCAGGCTGGATGGGGCTCTGAGCAACCTGGTTTAGTGGGAGGTGTCCTTGCCCACAGCAGGAGGTTGGAACGAGATGATCTTTAACGTCCCTTCTAACCCAAAACTTCCTTTGATTCTATGGTAGTGTGAAAAGAGCGTTTGGCTTTGCATAGCTGCCTCTTTCCACTGATCAAGAGAGAAAAAAATGTACATTTTTATTTCTATTTAAGAAAACCTGTGACTGTAATAACCTCACAAATTTGAATTGCCCAAAGCAACCAACTTTAACCGGGCCTTGCATAATCTCGGCCTAAATTCTGGTCAACCCCCCGTGGAAAAGCTGCTGGTTTAGTGATGTAGAATCCACATCACAAAACTCATTTTCCCTCTTACAGAAAAGCGGCTGCTGTCATTTCTGCTCCCGAGATGACACCTGGATGAAGCAGGCAGGGTCAGCAATGCAAACTGCTGGGCTGGCAAAGCAGAGGCAGCCCCCGGTAAAGAATGCTGCCCTGGGCTGGGGGATGCTTGTGGCTGTCTCTTCTTTTGCTGTTTTGTGCCAGGCCAGACAACTGTTGGAGAATTAGCAGGGGGCTGCCACACAAGTAGAGCAGCCTGTTGTATTGTGTATTATGCAATTGAATGCCCTAASAGGAGATGGATCAATATCATGGCAGGAGAGGTGAGGAATCCAAGAATAGTCACAGAAGGTGAAGAGAGAGAAGAGGCTAGAAGAGGAATGAAGAAAGGTTTCCCCTCTCCTTCAGAAATAATATTATTCTTATTTTTTTATTTTCTTTTGGATTTGGTCTGTGTGCCTGTRTATATTTGGGATTTGCTAGAAGGCTTTTGACACTGTCTTTTTTTGTTTGTTTTGGGGTTTCTTTTTAATTTTTGTAATCGTGTGTCTGCTTTATTGCTCTAAAACCTGCCAGAGCTTGATGTCAGAGTGTTGCTGCCTGAAGAGCTTGTACTGGCCTCTATTTCCAATCCTGTGCAATCTCAGTTTAATCACTATGGCGGTCAGCTCAGAAGTGCCTGTAGGTGGAAAACATCACTGTAACATGATGCAGTTGATTTTACTTCAGCATGGCCTTGAGACAAGCCACACTGGCCCATGGAATGTGTGTAGTAACTCCTCTTTCTCTGTACCAATCCACACGCTTGAAGATATAAATTTGCCCTTTCTGAAAACAGTTTTAGAAAATGTACAATAAGCCCCCATTTTTAGAAGGTAAGAGCAAATATTAAATAGATTGCAAACAAGGCAGCCTGACAGAGAAACTTAAGATATCCCATTAAGCAAACACATAATTCCTTGCTCCCTTCTGTACCCTTTCGCCAATCTTATCACTTCCATCAATCTTCAATCACTCTAATCATCTCTTTCCAGCCTCTGCAAACTGCAAAGAGCATAAAAAGCCCTGCATTGGCTTTGTGGTCWCATTTCTCTTCTCTTTGCTCCCAGCAACACAAATAAGTGATTTCGCAACCATTGGGAAGGGAGAGCAGAGGGAAAAAAGATTTAACCTACCTCATCTAATCAGAAGCTCCTAACAGATGGAGGGAAACTGTTCCCTGAGCCCAACAAGGAACTGAGCCAGGGCTCTTCCCTCACCACCAACTGCTGCCAGCTAAACATCTGAATTTCCTCTCTTCTGGAAGCTTATAAAAGCTCTAATCCAAGGAACGGCACCTCGTTCTCTCCTCTTCCCTCCCTCATGCCATCTCCTTCTCCCATGGCGTTGCACCCTTCCAGACAGATGAGTTTCAACATTGTGACAACGTCTGAGTCACTGTTTTCCACTGTCAAATCCACTGTAAAGAAAAACCCAACAACAACAAAAAAAATCAAAGCAAAACAAAGTCCACAGAAAAAAATATGCGAGCAAAAAACCAGCAAGAACTGGTAACACTTTCTCTGTCTAGCATGTCCTCTCAAGGTTTTCATCCAAAAGACTCAGAGAACAACYGTGGACTGYGGTTTCTGAAATATKGTGAAGAACCACATTTTACACCAGGAGGGTAAAATTCAAGTGTCTTTCTGGCAAAAGGCAGCATCTGTTAGCCAGCCACTTGCATTTTTGTGGGCTTGACTTTCCTTTTTGGAACAGAAATTTCATCCTGCACCTGACTAACCTCCAGAGTGTAGGTGATACCTTGGTCTCTGTCAGAGCACCAACTTTAGTTGCCAAAATTAAATCGCCCATTACACCAATTACTCATTTCCAGCTTTGTGCTGTGTCTGGGCTGAGGGGAAGGTGTACATGTTAGCATATTTCAAAGTCCAGCTCCTGCCTGGCCATCCAGATGGGAAACACAGCCAGCACTCTTTGGCTCCTTTCCTACAAAGCACCACTGTGTGTAGAGGATGTGTTGGATTATCCCAATGAGGAATTAGGAATACTCAGCCCCAAGAGCCGGGAAGGCTGCAGTGCTCCCCAGGTTGGAGACAGCTTTACAACTCATAGTAAGGAAAGGTTTGTAGGCAATGGAAGCAAATATCATTAGTATTCAGTCCCAGGGAGGCTAGTGTGTTGTTAACTCATGTGCACCTTAAACATAAAAACCAGCTTTACCTTCTGACCAGGTAGGATCTCAGGGCATTTATTGCAAAAGATCTGCACAATGCAATCCACCTGCTGAAGTTTAGCAGAAGGACCCTTGATAAAAATTCAGGTACAATTCCCTTCATTAGACAGATGGTCAGTATTCTGTATTTCATCTTCCTTAAAGGAAGAAGAACCCCCATGAATACCTTTTAAGTGGTCAGCTGTGCACTAAGGACTTTCTGAGGAAGGGACCAGAAGCAAAGGGTGTGACAGCATGGAAGATCACCAAATTTTAGTTTTGCAATTATTTGGGTGTGATAATATTTTGATAGTCAACCCAATGCTCCTGTTCAAATGCTGTACCAGAGACTCCTCCTGGGTTCTCCCATGTTCAGTTCTGAAACTCAAACACAAAATACTTCTAAGTTTCACCTAATGCTTTCTCCTGAGACCTGATGTGCATGCAACCATACACACGGACATCTGCACCTCTCACTGAAAAGGAATCTAAGAGTAGGAACCAAACAAGTAAATCCTCCTTAAGTTTTAGAAGGGACAAGATCAATACTACAATTTCTCTCTTAATATCCACTATGATATAAGTTATTCAATGGCTTGTATTCCAACCTTCACTGGCAAATAATTCCTTTATTTCTGTATATAGCCGGTGTATTTGTCATATGCATTGAAGTGAATGAGATACTACTTTTGTTTCATAAGGACTTCGATATGTCTGGTAGCACAAATAACTAGGTTGATGTTACAATTGCACTTTGTCAACTTCTGCAGAAAAACAGGTGCACTTTTTGTAGCTGATGTATTTTTCCTGCAAAATATACTTTGGCAAGAAATCTGTTTTGTGAGTGTAATGAGATGTGACTTTCAAAAGTAGTAAATGGGCACGAATTGAAAYATAAAACATTCTTTTTCAACAAAAGAAAAAGAAACCCACTTTGGGGTTTTTTTTCCACTGTGAGAGTGCTTAAACACTGTCACAGGTTGCCCAGAGAGGCTGTTGAGTCTCCGTCATCGGAGATATTCAAACCCAACTGGGCATGGCCCCGAGCGACGCGTCTGTAGGCGACACTGCTTTGAGCAGGGGGTTGGACTTGACAATTTCCAGAGATGCCTCCCAGCCTCAGCTACTCTGTGAATCTAAATAGTTGTGTTTTCTGTACGGTCACAAAGGGGTAGTTTCTTTTTAGATAGTTGCGTAAATTCCTCCCGTTGTCAGATTCAATAGCATCRGTCATCTCTCTGCTGTTGTGAGAGCTGGAGCTTATCAGAAATAAGAGGGACAATTCAGAGGTGATTTCTACCTTTCCAGGAGAGAGGGATGAAGTAAAGATTAGCTGTGAAGCTATTGCTAATTATGGATGCTGAGTTAGAGATAACAGAGTACAGCTTCTTGAAGTGGGAAGTATTTACAATCTTTCATGTTAATAGYTCATCTTAATGTTTAAAGACTCTTCGTCCTTTAAATGCAAAAATCTTCCACATAAATTAGAAATAGGGAGAGTTAATGCACTAAATAATTGAGACAAAATAGCCAAAATGAAGAACTGTATTCCTGAAACTGCATCCTGATCTGACATTCTGCAAAGTGATAAAACTAAAAATAGAGGATAAAATCTGCTTGGATCAAACGTTTAACTCCTGTGTCAAATGTGTTAAATAAGCCAGTGAAAGAGAATATGATAAACTGTTAAAGTTAATTACTAATGAAAAAAATAAACACAAAAAAGGGGGGGAAATAGGAAGGGGAACTCTGGAGTTTGTAATGATTGAATGCAGCTTGCTTAGGGGACTATTGCCACACATCTGCTTTGTGACAAGTACAGTAAAATTAGTTATGGATCATCAAAGAGATTCCTAGCATTTAACAAAATGAGACCAAAAGTGCCTTTTTTCCCCAGGTTCAGACATCTGGGAAAACATTAATCAAACATACAGATTCAGTGGGAGGAAAAATTTGGAAAACAACCATGTTGAAAAAGACTGAGTGGATAATACTGGCAGAAATTAGATGTGAATCTGCAATGCAGTATCACAGCAAAACAGCCATTTTTGCTTTTTGTTTTGTTTTTATTTTTTCAGTCTGCCTATGAAGAGCCATCATACATTCAGGAAGGAACCAAAATCCTGTTCTGTTTGACAATGGTGAAATGGAAAATCTTGGTTGATTCTGTAAGATGTTTAATGTTTCCTACTGAATGCCCTTGGGTCCCTCTGATGCAGAAGGGAGCTGGCCCTTAGAACACAGTGTAGGGGGCTGGACAACCCCTCACCATAATGTTGCAGAGCAGTTGGAAAGGAAATCAAAGAAATGCAGTGCCGGTGATTGCTGAGGGGACTGGCTTATAAGAAAAGATTAAAACTTCTCTGATTACATCTGTGCCTTGTGGGATGCAGTGAGGATCTTCCTAAGAACAAGACAGAAAAAAAAAAACGTTCTGTGATATTGGCCACTGCATAAGAGCTGATCCCTCATTTGGGGAAGAGAGCTGGCTCTRCTTTGTCTAGTGTGTAAAGGCAATCTCTTGGGCAGAGCTTGGTTTTCATTTAATGTGCTTTCACCTTATCTTGAACGCTTCTTCTTAATTTAAATTGGCRAATTTTAGAGTCTGGCTTTTTTTTAATCTGTGTATTCCAATTATTATTATTTCTAGTGAGTAGCTGATGATATCAAACAATAAACAATTACAGGTACAAAATATGGGAGTCATTGTGCAAGCAGGTATAAGGAAGAGCAGGGGAATAATGCTCAAAAAGGGACAGTTGGCTTTGAGTATCAGCAGAAATAGCTTCTCTCAGGCCTGCCTACGTGACCTGCTTGGTTTGCACAAAAGCGTGACCCCTTTAGCAGTTGCATATTCAGTGCTGCACTGTATCTGTCTCAGTGCACTTGCTTCCACCTCCCCACCCACTCTGATCTATTTTTTGAGTGTAGGCGGTAAGCATTGTGACTTTTTTTTTCTTTCTTTGGTGTATTGCAAATCCTCCTCTCTGCAAGTGCAATTCTGGAACAAAATTCACACATACCCATTCCTAGATCTGCCCGTTTGACAATTTAGTGTTTTTGTGAGCTAGTTTGAGTAAAAAGTGTCCAGTGTTGCGTTGCTGGCCTCTACCAATGCGTGTCAGGCAGGGAGGAGGGCATGTACTTGACATCTTGCCATCTGCTGGCCTCAGCTCTGCAATTCAGAGCTCAGAGTCCGACCAGCTTGGATAAGAATTTTGGCCTTGTACTTTACTGTGGCCTAGTACTTTGTCACAATCACGGTGGGATGATTAGCAGGAGCACAAGATGCACTGCTGGCTGCTAAGCCAGACCTGGTTCCTTTAGTGAAACAGATAGTGGCATTCTGAACACCTTGATCACATTAATAGAAATGACTGAATCTTTATCGTGGGAGACTCTGCTGAGTCTCTCCTGCCTTTTTCTAAATAATAAAAATTGCAAGGAAGAGCAATTTAACTATCACCTAAACTAGTGGAGGAGGATGGAAGGTTTTGGAAGCTGAGGGCAGATGGCATGGCGCCCTAAGTAGGCTACCAGSTGCTGGGCAGTACCTGCCCTTCTCACATAATTGCATCCTACCATTTGAGCAGCTAAGAGAGCAGAGAAATGAAGAGGAACTTCTTCCTCAAAACCACATTTTCCCTGGACACTTAATCAGAGAAGACTCTTGTGGTCTACATGGAGGATGATAAAAAATTCAGAGCTATATGATTTCCCTTCCCTATATTGTTTTTTTCTTTTTTGTGGGTAGCGTTTTCTTGTGCATTTCATCACCCTTTTTATATTATTTCCTAAGGAGTTCACAGACTGTTTTGTGAATGTGCAGGGATATTTGAAAAAAACCTTTTAAAGTGGRGGAATACTGCTTTCATTGTGTGTGAAGTGTCTATATTCCCACTGTTATTCCATTTTGTTTTAATATTAGCCTATTGAACCATGAAAAAATCTAAAGTATGAGAAACGTACTTTTTCTTTTATGTAGCTAGTATTATGAGCCTCATAAAAACATATCTCCGATGAATAAATAAAATATTTATTTTTGCAAAACACAGGTAGGAAGATWCAACTATTTAGAAGACATAACTGCTTCAAGAAACTGTACAAAATTACACAGGCTGCAACCACCGTGTTGTTCCATATCCGTGAGTAGAAATGAGGTTGGGTTTCCCAAAGATCTGTGCCCTGCACCCCTTCACCTTGCACTCCCCAAATCTCCAATAACCCCGTATTCCTCCTACAATTACCCCTCCTGCACATGCCACGTCAGTAGCCCTCTGTTTTCCTTAGATCTCTGTATTTTCCTCCTCTTTTCTCTCTCAACTGCAGTGAGCTGTCTCCTCTACACCCATGAGGTGTGGTGGCAGTGGTTTGCAGCTCTGCCTGGGGACCCTGCCCAGCCTGGGGCAGCAAAGAAGAAAGGCTGTGGGCTGAGCCACCCTTGCCCGTCCTTCAGCATGCTTCACTCTTCCACCAGCTCTGCATTTTCCCAAAGTTTCTGGAATTTTGAAACCTTATGTTCTTTGTCAAATGTGGCTGAAAGGCTACTGTCTRTTCAAAGATTGTGGAAAGGGAAGGAGGAAAAAGAGACATGCAGGTGGAAAGAAAATTTCCTTGTATGAGCCTCCTTTCCAAAGGAGACCACTGAAGGTGAGAAAGGATCACAAGGGCCATAAGGGTGCAACATTTCAAAATTATCAATTTACAAAGAAAAGAGAAAAAAGGTGCAGCCTTTACGCCTCCTGTTGCCATGAACTCTTCTCCTTCTCACCTTGGATTTGCTGTCCAAGACAGTTCGTGTCACATCTCTCAAGGACAGGCACAAAGGACACGGAGGCAGCAACTGTGTTTTGAAATAACTGTCCAGAACACGAGGGGTTAATGATGCCCAGAGCCTCCTGCCTTGCTGCTCCCTAAGTCTGTGCATTTCTTACACAGAGCTGATTTGCAGCTGCACTGCTAAGTTTTATCCTGGGAAAAAGCTTCAAAAATATGTTTCTGCTGCAGCAATTCTGCCCTTTGTAATTGGGGAAGAAAATGCCTGTGAAATATGCCATAGAGTTCTGTGGTGCTGCATTCTGAAATGTTCTTCACTGCATACCATGAAAGGTGGAACTCCAAAACCCATTGATTAAAATGAGAGCATTACTGTACTCTGCTAATTAGGATATAGTACTTAACACTATTCTTAGTTTGCACTGTGCACGGTAAGTACACTTCTATTAATAGTTTTTGGGGGGTAGGGAGACAGTGTTTATCTATTTTTGGTTTTTAATTACATGAAAAGGCAGGAGCCAGCAGTCACATTTTGAGAATGCTCTGGTAAGAGAAGCTTYCCTGGTGGGAGAAGCCAAACAAGAGTGGAAGGAGGAAATATGTCAGATGGCAGAAGGGGGCACGGAACAGTTGAGGTTGGATAGMTGAGCTGCAGTGAACTACTACATTCTCACAATCTTTTTTAACCAGTATTTCTGGGCTTGAACAGGGAAAATACTCACCCCTTTGAACATTTAGGGGAAAGGGTTATCAGCATGCATGAAATAAAATAGGGCTTGTGCAAATCCATACAAACACCCATTTGATAGTCAGAGTGGAAGCAGGAAATTTTAAATGCACACAACAAGCAGCAAGTCTGAGTAGAGTTTGCTCTGCCACAGTCACTGAGGAAAGGTTAAAACTTCAAACAGCTACAAGTCTCCAGCAGATACATGAGAAAACAGGTCCTGGAGGAGTGTCAGAATATCTAATATTGGTTATATCTAACGGAAGCATAAGGAAATTTAAAATGAAGACGTGTAAAGGAAGAAAAAATAATCGCAAGCCTGGATCAGTTTCTCCATACTAACAAGTTGCCTATGCAAAGTGCTGACAGGTTTTACACCAGTGGTGCAAAAAGATTCGTGCTGGGCTCTCACTTGAGTGCAGAAGAGCAGAAAAACCCCGCACTGACCCCTCAGCAAATCAGCCACCTGAAGAGAGAGCCTTGTGGCCACATTTCCTCACACAGCAGCCTGAACCTTCCCCTTTTCCCTTYGGGGGTGGCCGTCCCACTGCAGGCAGGCGATGCTCTTGTGCCAAAGCACAGTCATATTAACGGCAGGTGTCACCAAGGTGACCTCTGSGTTGTGTTTCCCCCAGCCAAGGACTCGTCCTGGCTGCTTCCCGGCATTCCGGAGGGAGCAGCTCCTGGTAGGGAGACAGAAGCAGGGGCTGCCTGTGGCCCAGCTGCACCCAAGGAATATTAGCATGCTTTCACTTAGTGCATTCTGGATCAACCACAGTTCCAAAAGAAGCACAGGATATATTTTCCTTCAGCAGTTAGTGCATGCTGAGGCTTGTGCTGTGCAAATGCAGGACTTCCGAACGTGCAGAAACCAAGAGGGAAAGGATGTGAAGGGAGTCCCTGCTCCCCCGAGCAAACAAGTTCTTAATCTTTCTAGGCTCTGCCTGAGACAGGATTTAGGATGCTGATCCTCAATTTTGTCAGTCTCCTCTCCATCATCTGTGGGTGTTTATTGAAGCACCATATTGGTTACATAATTTTTCACACTATTCTCACAGGCTGTCCAATGTATGAAGTCAGTCTTTAATTGAAGTTTCTATTTGCATGCTTCACAACCCTTAAAATATTCTGCTTGGAATGTCAGATGAGGTTAATTGAGGGCCCTCTTGATGATGGTATTATTGTAATTTGAACTTGGAGAATCCAATATTAATTCTAGGAGGATTCTGTAGGATTTAGTTTTCCTCATTAGGTTTTATCTTTGTATTGAGAATTGGTTTGCAGTTTTAAATTCAAAATGATTTTCAATATAGTGAAATTCAAAACATTCTAATGAACTCTAGAAATTATTCTTTTCCTAGAAATAGGATAATGGCATTGCATTTAAATATTACTGCTTGGATTCTACAACATAAGAGACTGCATTATACCATTTTTTGGCTGGTATGATTTGAGGAATTTTTATTTCCTCTTGGCTATATGCAATATTTCTCAAGTTTGGCTGAGATCAGCTGTAATTACTGTTCTAGTCTGTTGCCTCCCTGTGCCTGGAGTTGTATATTACTTTTGGAAAACTGACTGTAAAAGTAGTTTCTTACCTAAAAACAGTGTTGTTTAGGAATAACCTCCTTCATGTTTTCCATGCCATTTTTTAGTAGACAGGATATCTCCGTGAGGAACAGTGTTTGTCTCCATTTAAAATACAGAGTAATGTGATAACAACCTCAGTGAAAGGCGCCTTTGTCAGAGAATTGAGGCATCCATTCAGATCTGTAAATGCAAATTTTATCACTCAAAAGTTATGGAATTTTTTTTTCCCTGAGCATATCTTGACGTCTATTTTCTATCATCATAATAAGCTCATGTCCTCTTGAAGCACTAGGTTTTACCTTGTGATGGCAATATTTACCATGTTCACACTGGATAAAGTTACACAAATACTGTAACGYGGGTAAGCAGTAGCACAGCACATAAATCTAAATTCCTTATCCTATTTCAAACTAAAAATTACAACGATTTCCAAGAATATGTGTAACAGCTTTTACTCCAGAGTTTTGTGAGATCATTTAAAGCCTGGTACAAAGGATAGTTTAAGAAATGCTTTAAAGAAGTCCTCACTAACTTAATATCCAGGTATTCACTTGACAGTTTTAAAATCTTGTGATGTAATTCTCAATCAATTGATTTATTTTAGAAGGGAAACTGCATATTTGTTTCCTAGCACATCATACTCTGCTTCCATAGAACTGAAATGGAATTTGGATGCAGCTGTGATATTCTTTCACTGAGTCATTAGTCAGTGTTTAAAAATCAGTATTTCAGGTAATACTCTACACAGATTTTTTATTTCAACTTCTGTGTCTGATCCCTCAGAAACAAAAAGAAGCAGACTTTTACCTCCATATGGAATCAATGGCTCTTTTCTAAGGGTCATCTGCAGGGGATTGTTTCAAAACACCAATTTCATGCTCATGTTCATATCAGTTCTTGAACCGATGTTCACGTTCATATCAATTTTATACCGCATGACTTTTCTTTGCTCTGCTGGAGTGTTCAACAAACTATCTTTCTTTGGTTTTTAACTTAATATTCTGGCCTTTCAGTTTTACTCCTCTGCACACCTGGATTTGAGTCACGCGCTGAGAAGAAATGAGACAATATTTTATTGTAGCACCATCCTACAATAACAGCGTTCTCCTGCAGCCCAGCCATTCCTGTTGTTTCTGTGCAGAGGATACTAATTATCCAGTATGTGAAATTGCAATGGCAGAAAATAGTGAACATCTCAAACAGAGAAGTAATTACAATGTAAGACAAATTACATGGTTACGTTTGTTTTTAAAAAAATGTTGTGAAAACCTTTTTTTATTTATATATTTATTTCCTTTTTTCTTTTCTCCTAAAAGCTCCGTGCTCACCTCTGTTTCACCGCCCTGGGAACAGCAAGCTCGGAATGCTTAGACCCCCGTGGGCCATAATCCTGTTGGTATTAAGTACAGATCACTCTGGAACTTGTCTAGCCAGGAGCAAGAGGAGCTGTGGTGAGGGGCAGGTGTCCATATGGATCTCCCTGCTCTTTATGCATATGCAGGGCCTTTCCCTGCAGATTTTCAAGCTGCTTCTTATCCTTTTCCCTTTAGGTGGGAACTTACATTTGTCTTCYTCTGCTGGCCCTCTCCCTAAGGTGTTACAGTGAAGGGAGGTGACTTGTCCGTGGGTTATTAGAGCAGACACCACATACACTAGGAATTCCCAGTGCATAAATAATGTCCTTGCTAATTAATTTATTTTTGTTTGAGCCTCTCGTCCTGTCCTGTTACTGGCACTTGTGATTATCAGAACAGAAAGCCCAAGTCCTTTCCCAGTCCTTTGTCAGATGGCTGCCTCTTGTGTTAACTAGTGGGCTGCTCTGTACACCATCCATGGAATGAAAATCAGCTGCTCTGCAAAAAGGCAGCAGCAGGGGAACAATAGAAATCATGGAGTTTGAAGCCCCACAACCACATRTAATTTTAATTAAAAAAAATATATATATATACTGCTTTCATGATAAACCTGGAGATTAACAAGGAAGATGAAAAAAACACCAAAAAAGTGTGTCCCCTTGCCCTTGGCCAGCTCCTTCCCAGCCAGGCCTGAGCAGTCAGGAGACAAGATCTTCGCTCTGAGATGGGCTACATAAACAGGACACTAAAGAATGGTGTTCCTTGTCTGACCACTGTTATCACTGCTAGCCACTGCCACTATATGGATTTCCAGTAGCTGTAAGAAATGCAGCTAGGATCTGGTCTGGCAGGTGTTCCAAGCGCTGTAGCAGAGTCTTGTTCAGGTGAAGAAGACAAAAATAAATGTTTATCAAAGAGTTCTGATTGCTAGAGAATTGTTCTCCCCGGCTCCTAATGGAAAGTTACATTTTGCAGAACAATCTAAAGATGCTATCTCATGGCTGTCACAGTGAAATTACCTTCAGAGAAGTGAGCCAGGAGCTTGCTAGAAGTCACAGAGTGTGCAAATGCCCTGAATCCAAGTACCTCAGTGGTGCAGTTATATCTCATTTTCATTTAAAAAAATGCACAAGGAAAGATTTCACGTCATTCTTTAAGATAATATGAAAACCACATCAGTTCTGGACTGTGACATTCTTATTCCACCCAAAGGTAATTTGTTTCCTATGCATAGATAAGCTGCTATTTCCTTCTGTGCATCTCCAGAAGTGTGTATTTTGTTTCCTGCTCAACAGAAATTCTGAGTGAAAGCAAATATATAAACTACTTCTACCTCTGTGAAGTAACTATGCAGAGGGYCTGACTAACAGTTCAGAAGCCTGAGAAAGAACCCTCTTTGTTTTATTTTTGGGGTTTCAGTCGGCTTTTTTTTGTTTGTTTTTTCTGAACAGTGTCTAAGATGAGAGCTACAGACATAATCAACAAACTGAAGAGACAAGCAACAACAGCCACGACAGAGAAGTTCAGAAGAATCTAACTGATGAAAAAGTTTAACAAACAGCCTGGAGAAAATACAAGGAAGATGGTGAGCRGTTTTTTCCCCTTTATTTTCTGTGAGTGATAAGCAGAATGGTGCAAAAATATGTGGCTTGGGAGTTTTGTTTTCCCAGGGGCTGGGCATGTGCAAGAAGCAAAAATGGTGCAAWATAAGGGTGAAAATGTAGACTGTCCAGTGGAAAGCATTTTGTAACAGTGAAAACTGTTAGGTAAGTTAAAAAAAACCTAACTATTGAATGTAAAAATGCACACGGAACTAAAATTCCACACAAATCCCTGAAGAATGTGTATTCAGAAGCCACAAGTCTTGGCTGTAGATTTTTAATCTAAAAACAGACCTTTTTTCCYCTTATCCAGCAATACATGGCTTAATCTGTAACACATACTCTAAAAGACTTTCCAAAATGGGAAAGATGTATATGGATATAGATAGATATAGATATATAGAGATATAGAGATATATAGAGGTATAAGCTATATATAATATATGTTCCTGAAAAGGCCAGATCTGGAGAAGGACTTTTGTTAGGTGGCCAGATGTGAAAGGATAATTCCTCTTCTTGGTTTAAGAGCAAAACTGAAACACATAAAGGGTCTCAGAAGTTGTTTCAATAMGCTGAGAGAGAACTGTGGACTAAGGCAATGGCTGAAGTTGCTGCACCTTAAAGAAAAGCTGTCAGTAACAGGTTATTACTCAATTTTTTGCTGCTTTGGGCAGAATATTCGAAAGATAAACAAGTTCTGACAGGCAGCAATCCTGTTCTTGTACCTCAAGTATTTAGATGCTTCAGGAYGTTTATCACGGCTGCCAAAACTGGATTCACAATCCGTGGGTTTCAAAAAGAGAGCGAGATTTGGCCTGTTCTTGCTTTGGGAAAAGGGGCAAATATTCTCATTCTTTCTTCCCTCCCTTTGCCTACATCTTTTTTTTCACCTGCTTCTGGCTGGACTCAATCCAGTGATAAACCATCCACAGGAGCAGCCAGGGCTCCTTGTGGCTCTTTTCTAGCGAGGAAGCTGCGCTGAAGCCACACCTCCTGTAAAATGCACACAGCAACTGAGCTTTCCTATCAGCCCGCTGCATCTCAGCAATTCCATGCTGGGAAATGACAGACAGGTCTGCAGAGTGACTGGGGGAGGAGGGGAGAGGAGACAGTGCTTTGTTTAATTATCCCACTTCAGCGTGGTTGCTGCAGTGTTATCTTAAAAGTGAAAAGATTTCGGAATCTGGATTTCTGGTAATTAGTGTTCAGGACATTGCAATGCCAGCACCCAGCACCTTTCACTGAGGATTTGCCTCCACTGRGATGAAATAGCSAGGCTCTCACRTCCTCTGATCTCCTTGGAGGACCAGCTACCACCCGTGCTGGCAGACAGGAGCTCCGGGCTCACGGATCAGAGGCGCTCCTGTGGCAGGTAGCAAAGAGGGGGCTCCGTGTCTGTCGGGGCTTGGGGGACATCCATCCCACCCGTCAGGAGGAAGGCCRTGCTGCACCAGAGTGTTCGCAGGCACTGCTGTCACCACATCCCGATGAAACTCTGCCGTCATTTACTGCCTTGGCTGAGGCTGAAGTCCAGCACACATAACAGGAGCTTTAAGCAAGCAGTCAACAACGAAGGGAGTGTGAGTGTCAGATATTGATGATACAGCACGCCCAGTCTGCAGCTGCACGACAGGGGGAAACCAAAAGGAAGTATCACAAAAGCAGTAGGCATCACAGATTGTCTTTCACAGTGGGAGGTGAGCAGCACTCTTACCTGGACAAAAGATATATTTAGACAATAATTCACAAAGAATTGGACTGTATAAACCCTCTTGAGGGACTGTGCGTGTAACACAGCCAATGGTAAAATATCAGCAAAGCTGCAACTACCTCGGGCAGCACACGCTGCCTGAGACAGAGCAGAACAAACCACTTGGACCCCCAAAGTGACTGCTCACATGAGACCACAACCTTCTGATCACTCCCTGGGTCTGTACCCATTTCAGGGGACATTTTGGAGGATACATTGGCACAAGCAAGCATGTGCATCAAAACTAAGGAGTTTGCCAAAGTGAAATGGTGGAAACTTGCTATCCACCAGCTGTGATCCTGGCCAGGAGCTTGGGCACTAGCTCAGAAACACCTGTTTTCATTTGCTGAGTGGTGCTGTGACACCGGGGTGAGCGGTGACATGAAGCCTTTCATATGGCCACGATCTGCTTTCAAAGCTCTGTAAACAGCTCTTAGCTGAAAATATCACATAACATTTTTTTTTCCCCCTTTGTTGCAGGCAGTTCATCCTCGGAGGAAGAAGAGCTCCTGTGCTCATCTGGGCTTGGGAACAGCAGATCCCTTGAACACAGCAGGCATTCAACCTGAGGCCGAGCAGGTTCGGGCACGGAGCCACGAAGCTGTAAGTGTGCAGGCTTGCCTTGCATAAAGAGGGAATTATGAGTTGTGAGCAGGGGGAGATAGCTGCTAGGTGAAAATAAGAGAAAATGCATTAATAGAAATTCAATTTAAGTTTGAAAAAAAAAAAAAGGAGACCAACCTAGTTAATCTTAGAAGGATTCATGAGTCAAAATGTAAGACCTTTAGTTTGGAAATAATTGCACACTTATGACCTGAGGCAACAGTCAGAACTTGCTGAAAAAAAATGTCACATGTCATTAAATTTAATAATGCTTAATTATAGAATCATAAATATTTGAGATTGGAAAGGCCCAGCAAGTCACTTAAGTCCCCCTCCTTATCAATGCAAGACTGTTCCCTATTGCATATATGCTGGTATGTTTTCTGCAGACTATTAGAACTCATTGTCAGGAGGATTTGCCTTAAATTCTGCCTCAATTTTCTATTTCTTAATTTCATCCCATTACTCCCTGCTATACCTGCTTGTTCCTTGCTAAATAATTCCTTCCCTTCCCTAGTGTGTGTGTCAGTCAAATATTTGTAGATGGTTAGAGTGCCTCTCCTTAGTTATCACTTAGCCAAACTAGACATATTTATTTAGTTCTTTTAATCTTCCTCACAGGTAAATCCCTCCAGTCCTTTAATTATTTTGTTGCTCTTTTCTGAACTCTCTCTCTCCAAACCTTTCTTGCAGTCATACTGAATGCAGTGTCCTGGTTCCTGTCATCCAGAGCCATGGAAAAATCAGGGGTGCTGTTGCATCTCTGCTGCAATGTGATGTGTCTGTGTTTGACCCACTATAATTTTTTTTTCCCTGATCTATCATGCTGAGCACCATGCAAGGCTGCAGAGAGGTCAAGACAATCTCTGTTTTTAAAATTCTGCCCTGCAGCTATTCTTTACGGTGCTGTCAGCAGGGAAGATATTTCTTCTTCTAAAACCTTACTTCTGATAGTTTTGCAATACAAAGATGTTGTAACTTGAGCCTTCTTCCACATTGGGCAATCACTTCACTTACACTTCTCTCTTTCTGCGCTTCTTCACTGTCCTCTGCCCCGTGTGTTTCAGAGGAGATCAGTAAGAACGGCAGAACAGACAGAGCAAGAACAAAAAACCCCAAAATGTAGCTTACTGCACAAAAAGCTTCGTCTCCTGGGTTTATCATCCCACAGATTAATAGCCCAGGATGAGGAGAAGGCTCTAGGGAGACACTCTGATGAAAATTCAAGGATGAAGACTGAAGTAAGGAGAYGGAGTAGTACAGAAATAACTTAGAGGGGCAAGCTGACAGGGGAGATGAAAACAGGAAAGACAGTACGTATATTATCTCCCTGGCCAGCACCTAGCAGCAGAACCTGTTCTTGAATAATTGGTGCTACGTTGATTGCTTTGGAGGACTCTGTTTTGACTTTTCCTTGTCAGTTTTGATATTTCCATTTACACTGAAACACTTTCTTCTTCCTCAGACCTTGCTTCCACGGAGCTGAAAGGTGGGCCTTCCATGCAGACTCTGCTTTCTTGGCAGRTCGTCTGCCCTTGCCACAAGGTGCCCAAATTGTGACATCCATCTCTTTAGTCCCTTGGGCACTTAACAGGGAGTGGTTTCTAACATCACATTACAAAAAATTTAGGGGGTTTAGGATAACCTGGTTGATGCCCAGGGTTAGAAAGGGTCTAGTCAGCATTCACATTTTCTCTTGAGACCTAATCTGGTTAAATGAAACCAAATATTAAATATTAAATAAAAAATATTAAATAGCAAGCAAATATTGCCCAAGAAGCTCTAGATTAAAATAATATGTATCAGTTGTATCGGTGTTCAAGCCAAGGGATTTTGTAGTGTTTGCTTTATCCTTAYCTTCTACACTTTTCATTTCATCTTGTAAAATCATGACAATTGGCAGAGCTGTGTAGGAACACAAAAAGTAAATGTAAAAATCTATGAATGTAAAGGTATATATGTAAATATTCCAACAAAGGGATGAGTTTCTAGATGAAGGACAACCTATTTCTTTTTCTTTTCTGGAAGTTCTCATCTGGTTTGTTTTGTTGTGGTTTTTGTTTCCCTGAAAATAATGAAATTGTTGCATCTCATACTTTTTAAACAACTATTTATGTGACAGTTGTCCTGATATTTGTTGCGATTAATAGAAAATACTTTTTAAAATTATTTTTCATGTAGCTGCGAACTATCTCTGTTGCATACACACATCTGATAAGTCATTCTCACAGTAACTGTCTGAAATCCTTCCATGGGAAGAAACTGACCCTTGAGAGAAACTTATTTCAAACAGCAGAGGACAAACACGAACAAGGACTGTTTCCATCTTTAATACAATAGTTTCCAACCCAGCTATCAACTTTTTGTGCATCCAGCCCTACACAAAAGTGTGCCTGTGTGCATGTTCAGATGAATAACCAGTGCCTGAAGCTGACAGGATTCATGGAAGCCACCACGTGCCTGTGGAAATCATGGTGCTCTCCTCACCAAAACATTTTCCAWTAATGCAGTAGCCACACTGCCACAATGACAAGGAGAGCAGGGTACTGTGAGACCACAATTTTCCAGCGTGGGCTTGGCTCTGGTTGTCTACAATCCCAGGAGGATTYCCCTCGTGTTCTTTCTGGGTGCTACAGGAACTTAAATGAAGTTGAAAACTGAAGTCCTGAGGCAAATTCAGATGACGCATCCTGAAAGCTTTTGCCTTTCTCTGACTTATCTAATATGTCAGGCAGTCAGCATGACACAGAAAGAAGAGTGTTTATGCAGCATTTTTCCCAACTTACATCATTTTCTCAGCCTATGTCTAAAACACTCTGACACTTTGTTTCTACTCCTCTTGAAAAGCTTTTGAGATATTTTTAGAGAAAAAAGAAGGTATGCAAAACATGCAGAGATTAAACTCCAGTCACCAAATCTCCTTATTTTAGGCCTTGGTTTTGGTGGCTCAGAAAATGAAGGCTATCGGCTCTTGGATTATGTAAACTGACACGGTACATTTCGCTTCATTTTCTTCAGAGTGTATACATCAACTTATCCATAAAGTATTGATTTCAGGGGATGGAAGCTGTCTGCAAGTGCTGGCTGACTTTAGAAGAGATTTTATTTGCAATTCTGCCTCACAAGCAAGGTGTTGCTGTTACTTATAATAGAACGTATGTGGTGTTGAAGACATGCAGGTGTCTGTGGGAGAGAGGCTTGCACTCCAATGCCCAAGTTTGTGTCTTTATGCACAGTATATGTGAAAACATGAGGAAGTCGTTGCACTTGAGTCATTCCTCTGGGGCAAGTTGCCTTCAAAGCTTTGTTTTCCCYGCTAYATCTGCTATCCTGCTTGCTCTCTCTGTTTTCCACACATCTATATCTACAAGGGATTTCCCAGGCAGAAGCCTGTAGTTATGTGCCAAACACTTGTTCTGTGCACAAACAGAAAAGGTAGCATTTCGGGGGTGGATCACACAATGAGCTCGTGCTCAGCAGGTCCAGCAAGCACGGCCTGGAAGCCTCAGCCTCGGCGAGCAGAGCTACACGGCACAACCACAGAAACCCTGAGCAGCCTGGCCACAGCAGAGACCTGACCTGTCAGAGGGTACCAGACCTGTGCCAGAGCCTTCACACAGCTCAAAATCTCAGAGTCCTGGGAAAACCTGAAAACYCTTTGATAGAAGCTGGACGAAACTTCCTTGGACAAAAGGCTGTTTCTAAGAGATCCACAGCCACCACATGGATTTTGACACAAGAGTCGCTGAAGGGATTGGTCCCTGTCCTGTCATTTCCTCGAGGAGAGGGCCAGCAATGCTGCTTGGTTTAGGGTCACAGGTGGTGTACACACAGGTATATTGTTTTATCTTTGTACAGAACATCCTGGCCGCCTGATCCGGGGCCCTTGAGCACCAGGCGGCCCGACAGCCGTGCTGGGCATGAGCTGGCAGAGCTGGTCCCTGCTCCCTCCCCGCTCCCTGCGTCCCGTTTGAAATGCTTGCTTGATCATCTGGCCCTTATCGCCCCCTCAGCCCTCAGCTGTGAGAGGCAGGAGAACAAAACCACCTCCACGGGTGTTTTTCCATCCAGCAGCTGATGGTGAGGCTGCGGCCGGGGCGGGTACCGGGGATGGGCGCTGCTGTCCCGCCGCTCCCCGCCCGCACGGGGCYGCGCTGAAGGATGCTCACCCTGCAGCCCGCAAACAGCTTCCTAATGCTTCAAACCGGCTCTTAAACACCATAATGATTCCCCACCTGCATTCAGGASAGGTCAGGCGTTTCCCTACCTAGACGCGGCAAACCTTGCCTGACTTCCAAAAGGCGCTAAGCTTTTCCGAAGTTTCGCGGCGCTCCCAGAGATTGTGTCAAAGAGAAAATGGCCATGGCTGCGTGTCGGATTTTCCCCGTTTCGGCAGCGGTTTTGCTGCCTTGTGGCTCCTCGGAGCGGCGGGCGCCGGCAGTGCCGCCCGGCCGGGGCGGGAGCGCTCGGCTGACCCGCATTTCGGAGCGCTGCGCCGTGAAAAGGGACAGCGYCCATCAGTCCTGCCTGATGACCGCATCAGCAAACTGGTCATGCAGCAAAGTATCTGCCGGTTTTGCTGTGTCTCTGTGGTGTGGTTCTGTGCTCTATGTGTTGCACTTTCTATATGCGGAGCACACGATTTTTTAGTATTTTTTTCTGCGTCTTAATTTGTTACTCCCATGACGCATTTTTTAAGAAAGGATTTCCAGACCCAGAGTGGTCTAGGTGATTMATGAAACTCACATATTCTTTCATAAATGTGTGTTTCAGAATTTTAATAACACGATGTTGTAGCAGCTTCTGGTGCTCCTGTTTTAGGGAATCGGCATTTGCACCACAAAAGACAGCATCAGTCACTTTCTCAGATTTTCTCCGTCTGCCCTACACTGGAGATCCCTGGAGATGTCATTACTGAAGTGATGATACATTCTGGTTTAAGTGCTCGTGGTCTCTGCAGAGCACAGGGTTGGGAATTAAGCATGCATCTTATGAACAGTAGTGCGGAACAGCATCAATAAGTGACTATTCTCCTCCTTAATGTTTGCTTTTAGATTCAGGAGGACTAGAAGTAACTACTGCCAGCCAGAACTCTTGATTTTTAATTCCTGCTCAGGCCTGGATTGGTACTGCTGAACTCCACTGTGCCTCTGGGAAATGGACACAATTCTTGGATTTATCACTGAGCTGTTGTGCTGACCAGCCACTGCCCAGGCAGTCCTTGGAGGGCAGAAGTGCTGTATGGGAAGAAAGCTTTGTGGCTGTAATGGAACAGGACTTCAGTAACAATTCTTGGCTAAGGTGAGAGACTCCCAGCCCTGTCCAGTGAAACCCTGGGTAGTTGTCCCAGATGGAGAAGGATTTTATTTTTCATGTTAGTTCTTCCACTACAAACACTTCTGGTTTTTCTACCAGTATGTGCAACATGCTAAGTAAACATGTCTGTGTTTGCTCTGCAGCAGGTTCTATGATTTGGGTTGGTTTTTTTTTTTTTTTGTTTGGATGACACACTAAAACGCAGAGGAATAATCTGATAGCAAGGTAAGCTTTGTGTTGAGGTTAGCACTAATATATAGCAGAACTCCTTGTGCTTAAAGCACAGCTATGGCAGCTGAATTATTGTCCCTGTGCAGTTTTCACAGTTATTACTTGGTAGGTTGCCTCTTCAGTGTCAAATTAGAAGTCATTCGGCCAGAACCACTGCAGTGGTGCCTCTTGAGGTTTGCGGGTCCACATACTGGAAGTATATTACATATTTTTCTGAACAGTTGTGCTTTCACAGGGGTCTGTATTAGAACAGCATGAAATCTGCTGCTGTTTACACGGGTTTCATCTAAACCTCACTGGTGGGTTTGCTTTATGCAGTGTCAGCAGCACTGAGAGTCAAACTCTGCTTCAGACAAACTCGAAACTTAAAAGAAAACTTGGACTCAGCTGCCTGAATCTCTTTCAGTATCTTTTTCCTTTCCATTCTTTTCTTCAAGGGCAAGTTTGCTTTTAGCTTTCTGATACTCTGTGAACACCAAGCAGCTTCTTTCCCTTCTTTTCAAGAGCCATTTCATTTTGCAGTTTTGCTTGCACACACTCATCCACGTCACATACTTGCTGGGGCGTACAGAAAGTAGGATGGGAAGAAAGTATAGATTTCATTCACCTTTTTTTTTTGTTTTTGTATTTTTGGTCATGGAGGATGAATTTTCTGTGTTCAATGTATGTCCAAATGCTGGCTGYGGAGACCATAAAAAAAGAGGAAAGAATAGAAGGGTTGATGAAATCATTCAAGGAACCAACAGCCTAATTCAGGTGAAGAGGAATTTCGGGGAAGAAGTGCTTACACGTTATACTGGGCATAAAGGTACAAAGTCTTTTACTGTCCCTTAGTAATTAAAAGTTGGACTGGTTGGTGAAGCAGGGAAGTGTTGTTGTCCTCATTTCACTGTTAAGGAATCTACAGCTCCAGTAAATGAAGGCAGAGAGATATCTAGCCAGTTTAAATTTGTGTAGAAACATGATAAAAGGTTTAGGCACCAAATTAAACATGGAATTAAGCAAAATAGTGATGAATTTTCTTTTCTTTAAGTGCCTCTGCTGTTGTTAATTTTGTTTGGTCTCACCCATTTTTTTAAAAATATATTTTTAATAAATCATACAAGTAGTGTCTTCTGAAAACCAGCCTTATTTTTCATGTAATGCCTTTGCCTGAAAATTGTCACTACAATGTCTTCTGGCAAATGAGAGAGAGATTTGAGTAYGGTGAAAGACAAATCTGTGTGTGGATTAAAACAGAGAAGAGTTCCAGTCCCCCAAAGGGATTCTTAATCTTAAGAAGTAAAAGACAGATGAGATTAAAAAGGAATTATATAGCAAATAGAGTTAATGCTTTTATCTAATACAAAAGGAAGGGAAAATTTTAGACACAGACAATTAATTCTAGTTAAAATTATTAAAACTAACCATTATATATATATATATGTTTTATGTTCTACAATGCATGTTAAGATGGAATCTCCAGGGAACCTCTTAAAGTCCAAGATTCAAAGTAAAAAAATGACTGAAATTCCAGCCTTGACCATGGATTATTCAAACAGATTTCATGAACCTGAATTGGTCCTTGTACARTTTAATTCCTTTGTCTTTCTTTAAGAAGATGAACTGCCATAAACTTTGGTCTGATACTTCTGTATCTTTTCTGGAGATTTCTCTCTACTGCAGCTCGTATTTGCAAAGCTTGATGGATAACTGGGTTCAAAGTGACCAAGATCTGGTAAAATATTTCCATTATGTGTTAGGTGTAATTTTTTTATGTGAAATCATGACAGACTGTAATCACCTGGAGAGAATCCTTACAAGCCCTTTTCCAGGAAAAGAACAGGCATAAGTTTGGCAGTTTCTTTGTTTGTCAGATAYGAGAGTTTGTAAAAGCAGCATCTCCTCTAATTCCTTTCTCTATGCAACCACAGCCATTCACATGCAGGTACACACATCACATTTTTCTTCAAAAGGACTTTTCAACAGCCCTGCCCAACATTTTCCTTGAGTATTTCTCAATGAATTTGTTTAATTTTGTTTCTGGGAAGTAATATTACTTCTGGATTCTAAACAGGTCTATCCAGAGTAGGGATGGAGTTGTTGTGTCGTCTAAAAGGGAGTTGTGATGGATAAAACTGATTAACGCTGACTGAGACTCTTGGGACAATCCTTTCAGAGCTTCTCTTTGGGTACCCCAATCCATCAAACAGAAAGAAGGAGGTCTGTGGAGCACCATTCTGCTGTTGGATCTTGAAGTGCTGGGCAGAGAAAGTCTGAAGCTCCCTCAAGCCCCAGTGCAGGGATTACAGGAGACTGGGCACTCCCTCCAAAAGGCTTTGGCATCCCTCAGTGGGAGCGTGTGGCTGTAGCCACGCCTCTGAAACCTGCCCAGAGATGTTTTCGTGCATAACACATGATGTGCTGGCCCAAATTTTGGAAGCTAAACCAAGCATCTGCTCAGGCTTCCCAACAGGGAAGTTGTGCTTGCAGGGGAAGGTGCTGGGCAGAGTCTGCTGTAAGATTAATGAGGGTAAGCGGAGGCTCAACAGAAATGACAAGAAGAAGTAGCAAATGAAATCCTCTCCAGGCCTCTCCTGTCTGCAGAGCGTAGCTCAAACCCCTCAGCCACATAAGAATCAAAAATAAATTCTTTCTAGGTCATTTTATCATTGAAGATTAACTTGAGATCAGAGACTCGCATCACGCTGTGCCGATGCCTCTGTATTTTGCAATATAGTTATTGGTACAGATTTTTGAGGACTAAATTGTCAAAATAGCCCAGTAGTTGTGTGAAATCTAATAATTTTGTACAGATTACAGTACCTCTGTGTTTGAAATGGATTTTTAAATTCCAGTTGCTGAGACTGCATCTTTAGTTGTTCCCTGATTGTTTGTAGATATTGTGAATGCCTTTGGATCAAGGATCCAGCCAGAGTGATAATGGCTTTGAGCACAGAAATGGACTTGCAGCTGGATTTTCAGAAGAGCTTTCTACTCTGGGTAATATCTCACAATTTGAAATGTGCTCATCCAAGAGGTGTTAGGGAAGTACTAAAGGGAATCCAGATTTGCCTGCAAAATGGGGATTAGAAACAGGAACAGGTAAAATGAATCTAATTTCTCATGGAAGTTCTGATAAAAATCAAACCCCATTATTTTCATCACTAATTTTAGGCCAGGATCTGCAACCATTGCTGAAGGTACCCATTACCTTGTTCCCAGTGCAATTCCATTTATTAAAGTGTGTGTCAAAGAAACATGGACAATTGTTCTTCCCAGGCTAAGCTGCTGCTTAACACAAGAGCCAGAAGTGTCGAGCCTTTATTGATTAAGATTCTGAGTTCTTTATATGATACAACCAGCCTAAGCAGAAATAGCCAGTGTGCTGAAAGGCAGTAGATTTCATTTGCAAAAAGAACAGCATGAAAGGATCTGTGCCGCAGTTATGTCTTGTTTTCTTTACTGTTGCTGTGGAGCTGAAAGCCCATCTGTCCTCCTTATTATCTTAAATTCATTCAGGAGTCACTTAACTGAAGTATCCTTAACCTAGTGCTTCTGCAAACTAGTACATCCACATAGAAAATAGTTATTAAAGTAAACATCTCATTATCAGCAGCCTAATGCAGTACCATTGTGAGTAATCAATGAGGTCTCTGGCAATCACRGGAATTATACAATATAATTGAGATATTTATAATAAAATTGCAGAAGARTTGCTGACTTTCCTAGTTAAACATTTTTTTCTTTCTTTCACACAGCCTGCTGATCTTGATCTGAGTTTTCAACACACTGTCTTTTCTTTTTGTCCTATCATAACTTTAGAATAGAAATCTATTAAGCTAAGCACAGGTTTATAAAAGATCATGGGGTCGCATAACTGAATCACATTGTGTTCCTTAAGCTTTAAAAACATCACTTCAGGTAAGAATTTTATGCTATCTTCCAAAGTGAAATAGAAGCTGAAAAGATACAGTACAACATTTTTTAACGTGTTGCATCCACCTCTTGCTGACAGTTTATATTTTGCCCCTTTTGCTTTAGTCTCTAAGTCAGCCATGCCGTAAAGTGGGTTTGAATCCCCTGCACASCCATTAGAGAGAACATGTGAGAGTCAGGCTAATGCTGAAGCCTCAGCTCTCAGTAAATAAAAATAGGAATAAGAAGCTTCCAGCAGATACAATAAYGGCATACAAATGCCTTTGCTTTACCCCCTCCCCATTTGTCTCTTCTTTTCCACTGGTGATTACCCACAGACAGAAATCCTGGCAGAAAGTGGCTTCTCCTCATCTCCAAGGTTTCCACCTTATCTTAAACTGAGGATGATGTGTAATAACCCTGTAGATTTTACCCAAAAATGAATGAAAGAGTATTCATGTTCTGTAGTTTCAGGAGTGATCTCTACCAGATGGGTGTTGGTAATCACCTGGAAGTAGTAAAACTATTAACCACATCCAAATCTGGGCGTTTGCCCATTCCTACCTGGAAAGGGAAAGGAAATACAGGCAGCTGTGATCTTGCTCTCTAGACTGTCTGAAATGCAGAACGTGAATGCACTGGATATCTTAAAATTTATTATAAATATTTTCTTCTCTCCACCAGATGCTCTGGCAATTATTTGGACCCTCAGAGTTAGTTTGTTATTAAAAGTCATAGTCCAGGTCTGCATCGGCACAACTCAGTTGTGAGACCATTGATACCAGGTTTTTTTTAAGGAGGCAGTAGGCTTGTCCCCTTTCCTGTGGGTACAAGATCTGCAGTGCTGTGCTCTGGTTCAAGATTGAAATGTTAGAAGACATGCAAGTCACCAGTGTGAAAATGGAAGGAATCAAATTCAGAGATCCTATTCTGTGCCACGAAAGATATCCAGAGAGTAGCAGTCAAAGCTTGTGTGTTTATCAGGCAGATGAATTTGTAGGTGAGCTGACTCCGAGCTACACTGAAGTTGGGGAGCTTTTCTGTTGACTGACAGCAATGAGCTGAGAAGGACACCTCAGAAGTCAGGTGGGAAAAAACTGCTCTCTGCAGGCTCCGTAGTCCTTCCAAACAGGACACCATGTGTCTGTGGGAGGAGGGTGGGAGAGTTAAAACATGGTCATGACTGCTATAAAACAAAAGTTAGACCTAGATCCCCCAGTCTTGAAGGGTCTCCACCCAGCAGGAGAGACAGACAAGGACAAATCACATGATGGCTTGCAGGAGATGCTGCCTTGCACCTTTTTTAATACCCAGGAGTGATGACGGGAGGAAGGGTCCTGCCAGCTTTTCTTCCTCATTTGAAAAGCTGCACTGCTGTGTTTCATTTTGCTTAATGCAAAAATGGCAGAAGGAGGGAGGCAGGAGAAAAGCATCTATATCAGACACAACAGAAGGAAATATGGGGGAGGGTGGGGAGGTGGGTTGGTGGTGCCTGGTTTATGGCCCTTCTGTGCCATCCGAATGGTACAAAAGGCTAAAAAACAGCCTGAGCATCTGTGTTGCTCTCTGCACCACTATGATAATGAAAATCCACAAATGCTTAGAGGAATAAACAACATCTCAAGTTTCCTGAGGTTATATAAAAGAAATATTTATTCCATCTGAAAAAGACTATGCAGAGAAGTATTGAAGTTAAAAAAAAAAAGGCATAATGTGTTCACAATGTGASGGAGAAGAGCAGCACAGCAAGCAACCTTAACTAGGCTGTTTCCAAACTTTTGACTGCCTAACCATGCAGCCGTAATGCCCTGTTACCATATTTGTCATGCACACAGTATTGTATAGATACATATAATGCCAACCGTCTGGCTAGATATAGATATCTTATTTTTATTGGAATTTTATCCTCAGTCTCCTCTCTGCTTCTCTTTTCACAGTTTTTCTTAAGCAGAATGTGAAAACTAATACTTTCAAATTTCAGCTACACTTTTGAACTCGTGATATTTGAAAGCAATTTTTTTCTCGTCACAACCTGAAACTGATATGTTGTTACACAGGAAATGTTGCACATCTCAAAACTCTCCAGTCGCAGAAGAGGCGGAATGTATCCTTTTGAAGGTGTGGGATGCATGTGAAAAAAGTATCAAGATTACTGGGCTCCTTGGAAATTATCACTGCAACTCTTCTCTGCCTTTTTCTTTACACAAGTGCCAAAATTGTCTCTTAAAAGTGCTTAAAATTCGTATTCTGTCATGTAGATCCTGGAGTTTGTTTTGAAATGCGAGCTTGTCTGTGAAAGCTGTATTATGTACTTTGGTGGTTATGCTACATAAAAAAAAAAAAAATACAAAGTAAATCCAAACTCAGGTCCATAATTAGATCTAAGAAAGAAATTAGTAAAGCGCTTAAACGATCCCCAAGGTTAAATCCTACTAGCCCAATGAAAGCCGGTGACACTGGAGCCCTGCAAGGTCTATGATGATAAAAGGATCTTAGCACCCCGGCAGTCTAAAAGACTTAGGTATCTAAATCTACCACGTAAAGATGGACAATTTCTTCCTATTTTATTACAAAGGAATTTGATTTTGGTGACAAAGAGAAGGGACAGAAGATGGAGCACAGTCCTCTAGCTCAGTGAGGTCAGTGTCTTGAATTTGTGGAAGTTAAATTAAACTAAAAAACAGTCTTCAAAGCAAGGAGAATTCTCATCCAGAAAGGAATATCAAGAGGGAGATTTTTTTTTTTTGTCACTTCTGAGCAGGATCAGATGCAAGATAGGAACAGCAGGGAACTTTCTGGTGAACATCCAAGTATCTTTATCCTTTTGGATGCCGGCAAGGTTAAGAAAGGGTTTTGTGAATTGTGTTCTTGAATTCAAATGTCTAAATCTCACATAAAACCTACCCAGGATATCTAACTGCCTCTGCTGAATTGATTTTGTTTCCTACTGTTTTTTCCTGATTGCTTACATATATATATATATATATATATTCCTTACATATGTGCGCATTTTAACCCTGTAACTGCTGCCATGTTATGTGGCAGATCAAAGTTTGATAAAGGTAAGATCAAATTAATAATTTCTCTTCACTCCTAGAGCTCAGTAACTTTAGAGAGGAAGCATTTGTCACGCAGGAAAAGCTGTAGTGCTGATTCCTTCTCCAGTAATCACCCACCCATCTAATCCATCATACTCCACCAGATTAAATGTAAATCTGATTAGCTCACATAAGAATGTAAAGGGGTTTCTTGCTCCCTTTGGTAAACACATCAGTCCAATAGCCTGGACATCAACAGAAACAAGCTTTACACTTTACTGGGGAGAATCAATAATCCTAAGGATATGCTGATTATAAGTGCACACAACCACCAGGAAGGCTGTAGGCAGCTTATGAGAGAAATCCTTCATCTCTTAAGCTGATCAGACCCACAGATTTGCTGGGTTAGCTGATCATGCTTTCTTCAGAAGACCTATGTGCTTAATGCAACAGCTCAATAAGGCAGCATTAATTTTAATTAACAAATTGCTTGTAGACCTACAGCTCTATCATATTGTTACTGTAGCCAGGGTTAGGAAATTGTCYGAAGAAAATAAATTTGAAGCAACTCAGGCACAGGCAAATAGCCTGTTATTATCTACGAACCATTGTCATTATGGTCATTTCTGAAAAAATCATGTGTTTCCCATGGTTCATTAAATCTGTTTTAGTGCCTGGATAAATGAGCTACTTTGAGGTGTCAGCAACAACCCCGAGCAGGAGGCTTTATTCCGCTAAGAAAGATGACAATCAGCAACAAGAAAGGCATTCCAGAAAACATCTTATACAAAATTCATGGTTTATTAATTCATAATGTTAAATGTTTTTGGCAGCTAACTAGCCACAGAATTTCATCAAGACGTGCACTTATAAACAAAGGGAAGGCAACAGCTTTTCTTTAGCAACTTTGCTCTGATACTTTTAGGCCCTCAGGGAAAAAAAAAATGAAAAAGTAACATTCTCAAGAGGGAAATTTTCTATTTCAGCAAGCCTGCCTACCAGATTGTCAGAAAATGTCTTCAAAATGGCCAGCGTGAGGCTTCCACCAAGATTTATCAACAAATGAGTCAGAAAAAACCCACGTTATGGAATCAGAAAAAGGCAAGAAGGAAGAGGAGGAGACAATGTGCCCATTTCAGCCAGGGGTTTGTGCTGCCCTTGCCACAAACATATTTTGGAGCAGGCCAGGCTGGTTAACGTGGCTGTAGACCCTCAGCAGGCACTTACACGATGGCACATGGAGTTTATTTTGTGTGATAGCATTACAGAGATGCTGCAAAGAGGGAGAGCAGACAGGAAGGCTGGTGCTGTGGTTTGAAGAGGAACACCCTAGAAATGAGAGAAAGGGGAACTACACCTTCCATTAGAGCATCCAAACAAGCCAGACTCCCAGTTCCTCTGGAAGGAAGGGCAGGACAAGAGGTGGGAGAAGAGGAAAGCAGGGAAAAGTCTGAGGGAGTGGGTACTGGAGAACTTCTGAAGGGAGCAAGAGGCTACTGCAGAGGAGAGCAGGCCTACAGCAAGCCTCAGAAATGACAGAAATTGGCCTTAAGGACTCCAAAGAGAAGTCAGGGGAGAGGACACTTTATCTCAAACACAAGAACACTGAATGTTCCTAAAAATTTGAAAGAAAGCCTGGAGAAAAGGACCCATCCTTCTCAAGA
This sequence comes from Parotia lawesii, assembly GCA_003713295.1. Taxonomy (NCBI): domain Eukaryota; kingdom Metazoa; phylum Chordata; class Aves; order Passeriformes; family Paradisaeidae; genus Parotia; species Parotia lawesii. The sequence continues at coordinate 6,372,220 of RAHM01000011.1, forward strand.
GAGGTATTTGTTTTCCAGCTTTTCATATGTTTTATTTCTCACTTTTTAGGTTCTGAATTTTTCCTGCTTAGACTGCTATCTTTCTTTACTCTGTGTGGGGTTTTCAGAATTTTTTTTCCCCCTAATTAATCCTAATTTAAAAGGCTACAAAGCTATTAACTTCAGGTTGATGGGAAGGGTTTGCTTTTTATTTCAAGGCCCTGCTGGTGCCGGGCTTGTGAGCAGGCAACCCCACACCCCCAGTTGTCAGTACTGACAAACCCCAGAAAAGTAGAGGAGAGACAAAGAGTAATGTGAATTACTTTAGGAGAGATGCACAGGGACAAGAAGAGGAAACTCTTCCTCCCTTCCTCTCTCTAAAATCTGCAAGTAAGTATGTGATTATATGCAGGTATACAGCTAAGTGATACTGCCTAGCCTCTGGCATCTTTCAGAGACAAAATCTAGCTGACCTTGGACATGTACATGCAGTAGAAAACTGATGATGAGGAGACAGGGAATTGGTTGCTAGAAATCAGTGAATGACARCCCTAAAAGCTGCCTGTGACTTACTTAAAGGTGTACAGTGAAAAGATTCCTGTTGATGTGTATCCATATTACATGGTGGCCTTTTGTACCCTCCCCAGCAAAGCAGAAACCTGCCTGTGACCCAACACTGCCYGTGGGGCTGCCTGTGCTCCAAACCAGCCACAATCAGGATATTGAACACACTTTTTTTTTCCCCCCCTGAGTGCAACAGGGTGTATGTGGAATATTATATTGGTTTCCAGCCACCTGCCAGAATATGATGGCAGGAAATTTGCACGGCTCTTGTTGCAGCCAAGTGACAGATAATAAGTGAGAGGTGCCATCGTTGGAACTATCAGTATCAGATTTTCCAATGCAGCCCCATTGTAATGAGATCATACACATTGCTCAAGCTTCAATCAGAACTTCCACTGAAGGAATGAGCCTGAATAATAATAAAAGCAGAAAGCATTTTAAGTAAATAGAATTTCCCAGATACTGCATAATGCTGTTTGTTATTGCTATCTTTTATGAGCCTTGAGAAATGTTTTGTATAAGAATGATTTCCTTCAATATAAGCTGTTATCTTGGAGGTCTCCTATGTCAATTCTTATTTAAAATATATTTCCTTACAGTCCCAACGTTATGAAAGCACAAATTAATGCGACCTCTTTGCTTCCGTTCCATGTTCTTATAAAACCTCGCCGCAGCTCTCCAAAGAACAGTTACGTGCTGCTTTGTACAAATGTAGCCTAAACCACTCCAAATTATAAGATCCATTTTGGCAGTAAAAATTCATTTTATGTACGGCTTTTCCATCCCCTGAAAAGCCAAGGTCTTTCAGTGAGGACTGCACGGAGCATTTTTTTCTAAGTTTGATTGCTAGGAAGCATAGAGCCCATATCCCACTCCGCTCTCCTGATGGAAAACCTCCACGAGCCTGAGCAAGCRCCGCTTCTTTTGAAGAGCTCGTGGGAGCACAGACAGGGATCCTGACAGAGCAGGCAGCCAGTGCAACAACAACACCCCAGCAACTGCAGAAGGGAGGGCAGGCTATTTCCAAGAGCYACAGTAATGCATTATTTCCCTCTTGCCTAAAGCTTGCCATTGGCAAAAGGACAAAGCCAAAACAAACTCCTACAGTGTGCACATTCCTGTTTAACATTTCCCTATTAAGACCATTTTCCTGTTTTGCACAGTTTGCTTTTTGTTTTAGYGTGTATTTATTATCGCTGGCAGCAGATAACAAAAATTATTTCATTATTTCATCTCATGACGTTCTGACCACCGGATCTTAATACACTGCCTTCTGCTAGTGTAAAAGAGCTGTATGATTTCAACATTTCTTCCTTAAGTAGTTAAAATCTTGTTTCTAGGCAAAGAGGAATCAAAATTTATACATAAAGTCAACATTTATCATTAGTACAGTTGAAATCTTGAGAGTCTCATCCAAGAATCGTTGTTATTCCACATATAATTGTTATGGAAAGAGAAAGAATAAGTCTATGCAGAAAATGTTCAGTAATAAAAATAGTAATGCAGTTAAATTTTTACACATGGACATAGTTTCTGCCTCTTTTCACGATGTTAAGCTCACCCTTCTGGTGTTCCTCTTACCCCTTGGGTTGGGGGTTTCTTTCCCATGGTGGCTGTGCTCCCAGCGAGTTGTCAGCATTCAAAGTCCTTTGCCAGAGGGAATACAATGTTCACTTTGAAGTTCTCCTCTTTCTCTGTCTTGGATTCGTTCAGGGTCACTTTTATGTGTCTGCTAACATGCTTTTACAGCCAGGCTTTATTTCACTGATCTGCACCTCCGAGTTACAGCCATTTTTTTATGGTAGATTTACATGTGCTAGGTACTATTCCTTTGTTTGCTTGCTTATCCTAAAAACCAGAGTAGTCCAGCCCTAGGTCTGCATTTCTTTATCTGTGGGGCCTTTGGTGTCAAGCCTRTGTTCCACATTTCATCATCCCAGGTCTCTGCCCCTCCACACTGGACCCTGTGTCTCTCTCGTCCTGCCTGGTCTATATTTACCAGTGTTGGTGAAACCATGGTGGCACCACAGAAAGATAAACAAATGTAAAGCAAATCAGCCAGAAAGTCCTAAAGAGCTGGAGAAATTGCTGTCACAACCAAACCAACTGGAAGAAAAAAAAAAAAAAAGGCTGCAGTCAGGTCAAGAAAAGTTCAGAAAGGTCCTGACACCTTGCAAACTCAGTGCAAAGCTTATGGCCATGGCAAGACTGTATTACAGATCAACATAATGACAGCATATTCTTACATGCCAGCTTTTCACCTTTCTTAGAGACATGAAGCAGATTTATATTCTTTATGCTTTTATTGTAAAACATGAATTTCACCCCCCAAAGTAAGTCTACAATTCTTATAAATACTTCAATTTGTTTTGTGATCTTCAGTAAAATGACAGTGATAACTAAACAGTTATATAATGTAACAGGCATAGCTTAGTGAAATGTATCATAAGGGACAAGGTGCTAAATTTYCTGGTTGTCACCTTTCTAGACAGTGTTTCTTGGTATTTTAGCTTCCAGCATTTTTAATTCTATGATCTAATATGGCTCAAAACAAACCTAGAAGTTGTAACATATAAAGAAATAAAAAAAAGCCGGTAGCTGCTGAGCCTTGCATAAGCAAAGGCAACAATTGGTTAGACTATCCTTCACACTTTAAAAAGCAGCACATGCCCAGAGCCTATCTCTGGATTATCCAGCACATGTCCACCACAATTAGATTTAATTAAAACTCATACTCTCCTTTCCTGAGGAATGGCATTTGAAATCATGGTATGGTATCTCTATGAATTGTTTTGGTCTGTTTCCTCTTCCTTCCAGAAAGCTTTTGTACTATTTCCCATACTTTGTCTATTTCAAAACAGGGCAACTCATCCCAGAAAATACTGATTTCTTCCTGAGGAAACATGGGTTCGAGCCTTATAAAACACAAGAAAATGCCATCAAATACAAGACAAACCCAGACACTGGGTCTGCATCTCACTGGTCTTTGCTGGGCTGCTTCTCAGGGAGCAGCTTGCTGGCCAGTTAATGGATTGCTGGGCAGAGCGTTCAGTGCTGACCATTGTAACAACCCTTGTGTGAAAAACAATTTATTAGGAAAGACAGTGCAAAGCCRTGAAGTAGCTGGTGGCTTTTTCAGGCATAAGTATCCCTTCTGTTTCCTTGGGGTTTTCGTTTCCACCTAATTTCCACTATTTTTTTGTAGTTATGAAAAATAATTAATAATCACGGAAAATATTTCTTTTCTCTGTGGCAGATGCACAGACAGCTTACCATCAAATACTGCACTGGATGATCTGTTCTGAGTGAGGAAAACCAGTTCTTATTCTGTTGCTACTTTTCTATTTCAGCGAGTTCTAGATATCTCAGGCAAGAGGGAGAGAACAATACTGCAAGATGCTGCCAACATATACAGTGAGCAGCAGCTTCTCTTCTGATAAATTTATGATTATCCACTCCATTTATCTCAATGAGAAGTGAACTTTTAAATTTGCRTGGTCCATTAGGGCCTCAAGTGAGCAAGGCATTTAAGCCTGTGCTTAAATCTATCTGTATTCAGGAAACCAATTAAGTACATGCTTAATTTTAATGATGGATCCTGTACTGAGGGCTATAAAGCTAAACTGCCTTTAAACTTGGACAAAGTCCCCTTTCTCTTTATTTCAAAAAACAACAAGGAAGTTCAATGCAAGAGATCRTGTTAGTGCAAAACAAGGCTTTGCAATTTCAGCTATCAGGAATTGAAACAGTGAGGGATGAGCTGTAATAACTTAACCTATCCAGTGAACAAATATGACAGGAGGCAGAAGGGTTAATTCACAAAAACTAACCTTCCCTAATGGGAGAGGGCAGTTCTGAGGGGCAACACGAGGCTTCTGCCTCTTCTCTGACTACAGAGGCAGCCTGGGGAGACCAGCACGACTAGAGTGGAGCTAGCAGTCCTTCTGTATTTGTGCAACCAGGCTTAGAATTCCACATTCTCCCATAGGAAACACTATAAAAGTACAAAGCAAATTAGCTAACGGGACATTTCTTCTCCTGTGCATTTTCATTTGCAGCTTTAATCATTCCATCAATAGTGTCATAGATGCCTTTATTTTGTTTTCTAAGCATTGCTATCATCAGGACCAACCAAAGCTATAAAGTTTCTGTTTCACACTGAGATATGTATGATGCCTATTGATGTCAAAATTAAAGGTTTCTGAAGAAACAATGCTGCAACGTTATTATTAGTTCACTAATTGCTCAACCAGTTTGAAATGGCTATGACATTTCATAATATATTCTATTTCACCCTCCTCACCACACTATGCAGGGTAGCTAAGTACTTTGAAAGCTTTGAGGAGGTATTTCTATTTATGAGGGCMAAGTCAATACGTAGGCATTCCTTAATAAAGTAGGTCTGAATCAGCATTAAAAAAAAGGTTAGAAAGGAAACTGCAACTTATTAAAAAGGAGGTTTATAGACATATGATTTTAGCAAAGCCACATGTGTTTGAAATTACTGGGAAGAACCCAGCAACACCCAAAATTAAATGAGGAGAAACACCACAGCTTAACCCTGCAGGTGAGGGAAGTAGGAGGCCAAATGTGGCCTAYCCCTTGAGGACTAATTTTGGCCTATATTAACTGCTTAATCCAGGGAGTTCAGTTTAACACCATTAGAAAAAGCAGAGCACACATTTAGCAAGCGAACAGACACAAAAATACCTCAAAGCTCCAGCTCAGCTTGTACTACTCAATACAGCTGTTAGAGCAACACTGGCCCGGGGCACATGACAAGTGGTAGAACAAGAAGATAAAGAGGTCARTAATATATTTACAGATACTAACATTATACTTCTGGAAAGTATTATGTGTTCCCTTCACAAATGTACACATTGGCAAAAAGGTAAAGATTAATTTCAGAGCAGGGAATTGATGGGCTGATTTTTTTTCAGGAGACAACTATAATTAAAAAAGCACATTTTTAGTAGCATTTGTGCCCAAAATTCTGCAGCATGCCAGTGTGCAATGGCTGGAAAACGCATCCTTACTTTTCCCCTCCCCTGCCTCTTTGTTAACTTTCCATTCTGTACCCAGGTTCCCTCTGCTTTTCCCAACCACTAAGTAAATTGATCCAGACCTACATGCCTGCTTGACTCTCCTTACAAGTGTTTCATGTCCTTGGCAGCAAAAACTTGTGACGGCAGCCAGCGTGAGCCCACGTGTGCACTGGGGTCTTCAATTATCCCCCAGGAACCGGGAGAGCTCTCACAATTCCTTTTTTTTTTTTTTGTTCAGTCTTCAAGATTGTGCAGAGTTTGCAGTGTGGCAATTATTCCCAGGGAGATGGAAGAGATCTCACATTTCCCTTGGTGAGAAATAGTTAAATATTTGCTGGGTCACAGACAGAAGGCGAATGTGCTGCATTTCTCTTAAATTAACCCAAGGTGCAGTGGGCCAGAAAAGAAAGAGAAGGCCCCTCATTTCCAAGGATGYTTATCCAATGTTGGCTTATTCCAAAGCATATAAAACACTGCAACAGTCCTGGGACCAGCTCCCAATTTCTTGTCTGCTGGGTGACTGCCCACACAACAAGGCTGCTGAGTGAAAAGGGGGCCCACCTCCTCCTTTGGCCATCTTTTAAAAGAAAACAACCTGTTGCCTCTGCATCCTCTACATGTCCTCAAAAAACCCACAGATCAGTCTTCATTTAGAGGGAGGTTTAGTTTCTAGGTCCCAGCTGACACAAGCTTTGCTTTGAGCTTTTGAGAAATGCAGCAATTCTTTATATACTTACAGAGACATGAGAAAGTTGCCAGTGGTGTTTGTGCAGGTCCAAAATTAGGATGCTAATCAGTGGTGGTGCTCCAGGGGGTTTGGATGTGGGTTTGGATTACGTCCCTAAGCTTGCACGTAGGCAGGAGTTGTGTGAAAGAGCTCTCCTCAGCATTTCTCACTGCAGGAACCTTCAGCCTTTGCCACAGAATCTCAGCCTTTTTCTTTTTGTCTTTTATATGTTTCTGAAAGTATCCTAAAAACATATGCTTTTAATCTCCTTTGAGTCATCAAAGAGTTTAAAACAACACTCCTGAGAGCCTGGGGACAGAAGTGATGCTGTGCCACCATGAAATTTGACATTTTGCTAAGGTACCACATGAGTCAGTGTTTTACTGCAGATTTAATTATTTTGCTGCTATCAGAAGTCGGAATGCATTAACTTTTCAGACCCCATTCTTTAGTGAGACTGAAAATGGCTGCATCTTGCTCTGCAAAAGAGGGATACATTGGTGGTGGTGAGGAGAGGGAAACCAAAGCTATGTCACTGAGTCTAGGAAAAAAAAAGAGATCATAGAAAGAAGAAATGTCTTTCTACTAACCCTATTTGGGTTTTGGTGAGAGAGATGACAGCCTGGCAAGCAGAGGAGAAAATATTCCTCAGCATCTGCTGTGACTATAGGAAAGTGAGAACAAAGGAAAACTCTGTGTGACCTTTCCCATTGCTCTGTGTGTCCATACCCATCCAGCACCTGGATTCTGTAGCAGCTCTGTAATCACTGCATGCAGACTTTGTTCCTTTGGTCTTGGTGGTCTTCTGTTCTTCGAATGAATTTTTCCTCAGGTAATAAAAAGCCCACACACTTCTGTGAGTAAGATTTTATGCATACCACTTCAGAACAGGTGCTAAATAACAATATTTACGACATGAAAAGGAAAGTTTGATCCTGGTAAAGCCATCTAATGGACAAATGCTAATCAGAGGTATGCCCAGGGGCATGTTGGATCTGAAGCCAGCTGAAAAGTGTGTGGGTGCTGTGGGCTGCTACTAAGCCGTGCTGGTGTGTTAAACTGCACTGGTGTTCACCACCTGTGGAGCTGGCCCAAGGTCAGGATGGAAGGATCAGGGCAATAATTAGACATTCTGTTTTTCAATTAGGAACCACAGATGCACTAATGAAAAGCTTTCCAGAACATCACTTACTGTATTATTGGGCTGGAGTTTTTTAATTGGCTCTTAAAGTGAATTCTGCTTAAGCGACTGACTGGGCAGTCACCATTCAGCCTGGAAAGTGCAAACAGGCTGGGGCAACCAAAGCAAAAAGGACTGAATTGATTTTCATATTAATAAGAGAGTTCATTCTAGAGAGAAAAGGTTAATTTGCTTTTCAGTGAGTTTATGGAGGAAGTGCTTGTGGTCAGGGTGATAATTTATAAGTAAATCACATGTTTAAAGACGAAAGTGATTGCACAAAAGCTAGGAACAGCATCTTCAGTATTATGCAATGGAACTGTCAACAATGTTTTCTGTGCTTTCTTCTTCCCCAGGCACAAGGATTTGAGAGAGAAGCCAGCACAATAGCACTGTCAGCCGTGGCCTTATTTTTCCTCTGCACATCAGACATCTCAACAAATGCAGAAGCAGAGACAATGCTGTCCCACCCAGCTTTAATGCTGCTCATGCTTCTGGTCTGGGAGTAYTCCTCAGATATACGTGGCTTTTCTTGGGCTTGGCTTCTCCACAAAGCTGCTGTCTGTAGGTACTGAATTTCTAATTTATTTTTATTAGCATTCCAGTTCCTGAGATCTGTGAATTTTCAGAGATGCAAGTAAAACAATTTATGCTTAACAGGATGACTTGACGCAGGTAAAATCATTGCAAATATGGGCTGATTTTTTAAATTTCATTTTAGCCAAGAAGAAACTTTGAGCAGCTGAGAATGAGGTGGGCTGACTTGTTTCTTTGATATGTCCAGATTTAAGAGTTGAAATTTTGGCTAGCCACCTCCAAGGCTAAGTATCAGTAACAGTGGTGACTGTGCTGCTGATTTGAGAAGTGCTGTGATAAATGTGACTTGRGGGGCAGTGGCAGCAGCTTGCCCATCCTACCTTTAATGCTTTATTAAGGGCTTAAGCTAACATGCAAACCTAGACAAGCTCAACAAACAAACAAATACCCAGCAATGTCTGTCCTTTGGAATTTTTTAAGTAAAAAATGCTAACACATAACTGTTAGAACTGTGGGGTTTGCTACACCTGATGTGGTTTGCATGGGGGTGGAATGAAAAGCCCAAGTCAGAGTAACATTCAAAAGGCCACACTTCAAATTTCTGCTCCTTCCTATGTGAGAGTTTGAATTTGCAGATTTCAAACTACTTGGAAGTAAACTTTTTGTTGTGGCTGTTCTGTGTTATCCTGGTCCATGACTGAGGCTCATTGGCACTGCTGCTGCTTTCTGGTCTCTGCTCCCATATGGGAGAGGCCAGAGCGTGGTTCCACTGCTCCATCTCCTTGACTTAACCTTTCTCTCCCATCTCTTATCTCTGCCACCAGGCTGGGTAGATCATTCACCTGGTCACATCTTACACAGCTTTCATCTCTCCTGCTGTCCAATACCAGTGCCAGGTTCTGGCATTCTGTGCAGTCTGAGACTTGAGAATCTGTGTATTTTCCTGAGGGCTCCATCTGTGAGATTATCTGAGTCTGCTTATATGGGTCTGCTTCAGACTAGAACTGCTTTAAACTCATCTTGTAGCACAGAAACATCCCTGATGCTCCTGAAGAAATGAGAAAAAAAGAGAGAGCAGGCCTGCACTTTATAAACACTCTTGGATGACATGTACAAAGGTGCATACAGGTATTTTCACAGACTATAAAAAGAGAGTTCAAATTGACCAAGAAATAGGTAAAACCAGTAATCTTCAGGATGCTATCAGCAGTAAAGATTATGTATTGCAGATCACAAACTATGCTAAAAAGGGTATCCTCTTTGCTATGGCAGAAGAATGGTTGCAGCTTCCACATTTCCAAGCCCACACGGGGCCATGATAAAATCTTAACAACATGCCATTAAATATGCCTTTACAACATCTATTCTGCCTAGGCTAGATATATCTGTGAATCCTCCCTTTGCACTGGAGATTAAATAAACTCCCTGGACAGCTGAGAAGAATTAAAGTATGACCTGATAGTTTCTCTGCTTGACAATAATATTGTCTGTCAGTTTGTGCTGTATCCAAGATACTGTTCTCTCGTCCATGCTCAGAAAACAGATCTTGATGGGTTTAGCTGATTAGCATCTCTGTACCATTTGGCCTTTCAGTCTCAAAATATATTTTACAAAATGTTGCAGCAGGTGCTTTGTAGAGTATGCACAGTGATGCTCAGTGCAAACATTTCCATGTATCCCCTAGGTGAGGCCTTGAAACTTTTTTTTCTGTCTTAAACAAACGGCAGTGCTGACAGGTTTGGCCACTGGAGCCCAACATTTTTGCTGAGACAGGGTTTGCACCCTGTAAGAAGATATGGGAAGGTTGTCTGACCCTTCCAACCCTCTCTTACAGGACAGGGCATCAGATGCTAGCTGGTCTAAATGCAGATATGCCAATACCCCAAATGTATCTAGTAATTTTGAGTAAGGCATCTGGACAGGTGATAACACAGGGAAGGAGCTCTCTGCTACATGTTTTGAAGTATATTGATGCTTCTTCAAAATAACCATGGTCTTACCTGTCACACAAGTGAAATACCCAAATTTTAGTCAAGGAGCAAATGTTCACCAAGTTGTGTGAGAAGGGWGAGGCTGTGAGGGTCCSTTAGGAAAAGGGCAGAGGAAAGCTGGGCACAGGGCTGCTCATGGGGTGCAGCCTGCTCCCTGCCCTGTAAGAAAACCTTTGCTCACCCATTGTTTATTTAATAAAACAGTGCTCCAAACCTTTCAATCATTTAAGATTTACATCAAAATCACCTGGGATTCCTTTAAACAACAGTGTTTTGTCAGTAAGTGAAAGGAGCAGGTAACTGTGATGTGTCCCACAGGAATCATCACTCACCTCCAAGGCTGGTAAGGAGAGAGGGGGGGATGCAGATCTGGGGAAACCAAGCAGCTTCTGAGAAGAGATCACAGATGGGTTTAACATCCATTACCTTTCTTATTGTAAACAGATGGCCCAATCCCAAAAGTAAGGGATTGCATCAGTTTTCAGAATTAGGATCTGCATGCCAAAAGTAAAATTCACACTTCCCACAGGAAGAAGAACAGTGATAGCATCCTCAGAGACTTCCCCTCCTCAACCAATCTATGGAAAATGCATGGAAATTCTAGGAAATAGTAGGTAGGCAGCAGGAATGGTTCAGCTCCCTCTAGTCCCCTGGATCTAACAGAGCTGAAAATCTGTGCATCACCCACTGATAATGTCTCAGACTGGCTCTGCAGGAGCTGAGGATGAAAGGCACAGCCACGGAATGCACTGGAGGCAGGACAGCTGGGGAGTGATTTGGGCACTGCTGAGACCCCCCCCAACAACACCACTTGGCCCCAGACCTCCAGAGAGACCCAGGGCAGAGGGTGAGAGAGGAGGCAGCTGTGGCGTTCTGGCTCCTGCTTCTTTTCAGTTTATGGCCAAGATATGCTGTTCCAGCTTCCTGGAGCCTGCCATGCCATGCAGACCGAGCCTCTATGGAAAGCAGTGAAAAGAGGATAAAGTAGCCAGAACGTGTGTGCTGGCATAACACATATGATGAAATATAATCATGGATACAAAATAATCTTGTATGTTCTAGTAGGTAAAACAATGAATTAAGACTACAATGAAAATACATAAATTCTCCTCTTTTTATTTTTTTTTTTTTTATTTTATTTTCATTACCTTCGGCAGGCTTGGGAGCCATTGCTGTACACACMTCCAAATGCCATAAAGTCATTTATGCACCACTGGAAATTATTTTAGATATTCAGGCCCGTGTTACTACAAACTGCAAGTTGATGACTAAACTATAGCTTTGGAATCCAATTTAAATTGGCCATTTTAGCACAAAGATACACACTTTTGTTATTGTGAATGGAGAGAGGAGTCATTTTCCATTGTAAAGCAAATTGTATTTTGTTTATCTAGCATTTAAATGTCCAGTGCTAAAGCAATACAAAAAAAAAACCCCTGAAGTAACAAACTAAGTGACATCATAGACTGGCACTTTCCTCGAGCATGATGATTTCCAAGCACTTTTTTCTCCTCCATTTTCAGACACATCTGAGCCTTTCATTGCAAACTGCTCATACTTGAATTCATCTTTCTTAGCCATGGCTGATTAAAACTGGAGACAGTATTGCAGATGAGGTCTAAGCAGTAGCCTGTAAAATGGCATGAACTCTCCCTCATCCTTACTGAAAGTAACCTGTCAGAGGCATTCTTGGATTGCCATTGCCTTTTCACAGCACTGGTGGCTCTCAGTTGTCCCATGGCCAATACCCCCAGATCCTTCTAGCACCAGTCATCCCTAGCTAATGAGCTCCTACTGTAGAGAAAAAAAGTGATAATAGTCCCCAAGCCCATTTACACTCTGCACTATAAAATTTAATTCCACTTCTATTACTTTTTCCCCTGAGGTTGTCCAGTTCTCCCTCCCGTGGCAGCCTGATGCTCTTTACACTGGTACCTCCTCATGGTGTCACCAGCAAATTTGATTTGAGCCCTTTGTGGTCATTCGCATGCCAATGCCCCAAAAATAAGTATTTAAAAAAATATTACAGAAAACCAGACCTGTTCTCCATTGCATTGCTTTATTAACAGCCACAAAACTAAAGTGAGTCCATTCCTTTAACAAGGATGTAGAGCAAGAAAAGAGCTTAGCCAAGTACAGACACCCCAGACATCCCTTCAGGGGCCCCCCCATGCCATTACAGATCCACCTGGGATCCAACCCTTACAGATCCAACCAGGGCAACATCACCAAAGCTGGGGGGCCCCAGCAGCATTAACCCCCCCTGGCTGCCAAGGGCAGGGCCAACCCACGGCAGCCACAGGGCACATGGGAGCAGTAAGAGAAAGAAACAGAGGCAGGGCATAGGCCCTCCAGGTGGTGAACACAACAGATGTCTCAGCTTTTCATTTTGATGATCTTCAACTCATCTTGCCACTGGCTTTAAATGCCCACGTGCAGGTGACACATCTTTGTCCTCCAGATTTCTCTCTGGTCGTGTAATACACACACCTTGATCCRAAGGAAACCCAAGTAAGTGAAACTCTTGTGGCCTTGACTTTTATTCTGAGCACCCCATGCAGGTTTTCTGAAAAAGGACTGTTATAAAGATTTTTCAAAGAAATTGGGGTCACCTGCTGCAGTGAACTGAGCATAATTGGGAAGCACTGTAGATACCCTCTGTTTGGAAATGCATTGCGTGTGGATGTGGCTAGTTCAGTTTTATATGTGTTTCTGGCTTCGCATGCTATTTTTAAGAGCTGTAAATGGAGCAGGTCCTGCCCCCCTCCTTCCACCCTCTCCTCCTACTCACTGATTTCTCATCTTAAATTAAATTGGGTACAAACACTGTAACAAATAATTCTCTCTCTACGCTATAAGAAGGTAGGCATAGACAGAAGTTCAGAATCATACAGCATGTAGCATCTTTACAAGATAAGATCAGCACTGTGGCTTTCTGTCACAGGGTTTGCATTTAAAAATTGTAATCTTTGGCTTAGAATGTTTATCATCCCATAAGAGGGATACTCTTACCACTGCCTATGAAGAGAGATCTCTGTGATAAAAGATTGTCTTTATGTTTATCAGAACCTTTTAATTGCCCACAGCAGGCAACCCTTGAGGATCCAAACTGTGGTCCTTCCAAGCATTTACAYCAAGAAAGAAAGATGTCACTATCGTTTGAGAAGATGTGCACGTTAAAACGGATGCATCTCCTCCAGCCTAAACTTAAAAGTGGAACTAAGTGSTTGCTGGCTTCCCCAGCTTCCTTTATCCTCACAGGAGACAGGAGCTAGAAAACAAATATCCCTGCCCTGCTGGCTTTTGCTGTTTCCTCCTTTCTGCRCTACTGAGGCGAGTCCAGCAGTCTGGTTTGTTGGATCAGGAGGCTGGTAACAGCAAAAGCAGACACCCCTCCTGTCTGCCCCAGCCTTTCATGAGTGTCAGCCCCAAAACTGTTTGCAGAAGGTGACAGTTCCAACTTGATGATTTAGCCCAAGCTCAAGTCTTTCTAACTTGTGCCAGATATTGCCTGTTTTACAGTTAGATACCAGCTGGAAATGGGATGTCCCAAACTCCACAAGTAAAGGTTCTCCTTGTGCCATTTRATACAGAAACAAAGCACAGCACGGGAGATCCTCCCTTGTGGTRCAGGGAGTGCTCCACATGTCTTTAGAGCAGCTTGTTTAACACACAAGTTGAGGTGATTGTGTATTATTGCTGTAAATTAGACCTTCCAAACAGCTGCCATTTCTTTATAGCTCTCCCCTGAATTCTTGACACTTTTTCTTCCATTTATCACAGGTCTCAGGACCATTTCCATGCTTGGGCCAAGTGGTCAAGCAAAAGATTCGGGGTCTTACAATCTGTTTCATCCAGGAGAAGAAATTGATGAGGGCATCAGATAACTTGGAGATAATTGCGCACGTTCTCAGGAAAAGGCAAAGTGTCCTTTTTTACCACTCTGTGGGGAATTGAAAAACATACACTCAAATCTCCATTCTGAAAGGGCCTCCCAGGGCCTTTCCTTGGGCCAGGCTCGCTTTGCACAGCTGGGCAGTGCTGGAACAATGATCACTGACTGCCTACAGTGCCTGTGTGTCCCCTAAACAGTCCAGTGTTATACAGACTTGAAATGCAAGTCCATTGTTCTGGCCAGTGGGGTTCCAGTTGCACGCATCTTCGGATTGAACGGGGATAAGGCTCCTTCCTGGGCTTTGGAGATGACCATTAACTCAGCTGCCTGCTTTAAGGTGCTCTAGAACTTCTTGCAGCCAAGAAGGACAATGATTTTTCCGACCAGTTTGACCCAATCTGCAGCAATATCCGTGGTGCATCTGCCCAAAGCCACGTGGCAAGGGACTGGCAAGGGACTGGCAAGGGACTGGCAATCCCTGGCTCTGCACCATGCAGCCAGCTTGCAAGACACAGTTTAGCAGTCGGGCTGTCTGCTTCTTCAAAACTGTAGGCTGGTTCTAGGCAACAGGGAGATCATTCTGGTTCTAAACCATTTATTTGCTGTTTTCCCGGGGAATAACTGAACAATYCAAATTCAATACAGAGGTTCTTGCTGAAATCCCACGTCAAAAGCTACCAAAGTGTTCTTATTCCTGTGCTGCTGCTCACAGACTCTGTGCATGTACTTGCCATCTACTCACCCTTCTGTGCTTGGCAGCCTTTGCTGCATTCAGCCCAGCAAAATGCAGGGGGAACTACAGCAGGTGGTGGCACATCCCCGCAGGCTTCATCTAACAGAGGTAACTTTAAAGGCACCTTCTTCAGRAAAAGCAGATTTTTGCTCAAGATGTAGAGTATGAAAGTGTCCAGATACCAAGGGTTATGAATCTAGCAATAACCTAGCTCCGCTGATAATGACAATGTTTTGAATAATTTTTATTTGAATAGATCTGCCTGCATTACCMATATCTACGGTGTTGCTTGGTAACTGTTTCCTGATACCAGGAGACTGAAAAACACTTTTTCAAAACTAAATTACAATTCTAATATTAAGTTTCACATTTTAGTGGTTTCAGTCTGTCCTTTGTATTGCTGTCTAGCCACAGCAATATTCTTGGTAACGTTCTTTTATATTATCCCTTTTTTTTCTTTTTTTTTTTTTAACTTTCTTTCCTTTCCAAAAGGTGCCAAGCGAGGTTACAAGTAAATATTTCATACTCCTTCCTTGGAAATATGTTGGTATTTTAAGAAGAGTCAGTAAAACTGTAAAGTGAGAATATAGGTGATCTCAGACACAAGTTGCATAATTCAGGATGAGTTTCAGAATTCAAGTAGAAAGTGATTCTAAATTATCGGTGGATGGAAGTAAAATTACCACATAAAGTAGTAAAAGTAGTAAAGCAAATAAAGTAGTAAAGCAAATAAAGTAGTAAAGTAGTAAAGCAAATGATATTAAAGTGTTGCATGGAAAATAAGTGAATATGTTTCAGTATTAGCCACACTTCTCTGTATTTATTTTGCTGGTGGTGCAGTGCCAGCATTCACTTATTTTCCATAAGCTGCATTGTGTGGTCATGAAGATAAAGGAATAGAATAATAATAATAATAGTAATAACAATAATAACAAATGTAATACTGTTGATAGGACCATGATTCAGTAATGAATAAAATACCACATTGCTCTACTAAATTACTCGTTAAAATTTACCTCAGAAAATATAAAAGATAATTAAGAAGAAGAAGTGCAGGAAACTGCACTATGCTGCAGTTTTAAAAGTGTGTCTGCTGATTTCCTCACATTGCAAATTTCTATTACAAAGCCRTTCCTTCCCGATTTTATGAGAATTAACAAGTCCATTTCTGCCTTCTCTGCTGATAAGGACAGCACTACAGAAGGTGGAAGGATGYTCATAAATGCCACGGTTTTGCTGATTTGTGGGTATTTCCATGACTAAAGGAACGTGGCAGTTGTGTGAGACAACCCCTAATATCTCTTTAGCTCCCCGACAATGCCAGATTGTGCAGGGAGCTGTTCAGGGAGCTGTGCTTCAAAATTAAATTCCCACCTCCCCAAATATATGCGCAGTGACTTTCTGGAACATGATTTTCACMACAAGTACCCACTCTTTGTTCATTTGCTTTCTCAATGGCCTCTTTTGACTGAAGGGTTGAAACCAGCAGTTCAGAGCTGTAGAAGATCAGAAGAAGGCAAATAACATTTATTTAACAGCTATTGGTAGTAGCAAAGCTTTAGCTGGTATGTGGGTGATTATATCAATTCTATTCCATAACTCTTACAAAAGAAGATGGATCTGTAAAATCACTTTAGAACTCCCTTTCTTTGGCTTTCAAGAAACAGCAAAATCTGTATGGTAGATGATCGAGGAGTTCTGATTCCCACAAAAGTCTTCAGCCACTGAGTGCACTTCCTAAAAAATCCGCCTCAAATTGCAGCCAACCAGGCAATCTGGATAGGACCAGGAGTTCCTGTCAAGGCTGTGAAATAAAGGAATGGAGAACRCCTGCAGAAAAACTTGAAATCTAAAGCTTCCACCAGTTTGTTTGCCAGGTGAAACTGTCTTCTGACGTTTAAAAAAAGAAATGGAAGGTTTGTTTATCTCCAGGRCCCAACTGTGCCCTAAGTGCCACATTCCTATGGAGGCTATGGAGCCTCCAGCACTGGAATTCTGCAAAAAACAGGTAAGACAAAACAATATGGAGTGGCTTTGGCAGGCAAGCTTGCTGTAAGTCAAAGGAAAAGTCATGGTCTCACTCCAATCATTAGATTTCTAATATTATTAATAGCATTTAGCWATAATTGCTCTAAAAYTTCTCCTTTTAACTACAAACATGGAARGCACTTAAGCCAAGGCCAGCTGTCTTTCARAAGGAATGTTATGCCTCAGATATTTGKGACTCCAGAAGAAACATGTGAGGAGATTTTTGCTCTGTGCTACAGAACAGGCCAAGCCCCACAGCTGCAATGATCCCCAATAATTCCAGATTCACAGAACGTATCACAGCAGTTGTTTATTTGCTGTTTAACTACAGATATACTTAATATTGCCCAAAACCAGACACCMTGGGTGTGGCACATCTTCACTCCATCCTCTTTCACCCAGAAACAAGGCATCTGTGATTCTTCAAATTGCTGTGGTGTGGTTTGTTCAATCACACAGGAARTTACTGAGACAATAAGATGTCTCAGGTGTAGTCTTCAAGGTACAACCATCCCAAAACACTACAAAAATTATGAACTCCATGCCAAGAAACAAYGGTTGAGAAATTTTGGGTTCTCTTCTTTCTTTGGGGTGGGGGGTTTAACCTTCTAGGGGTCACATCAACATTTTTTATCAAAACCATGAAGTTCTCTGGAGACTGTGTGACTCAGCCTGGTAGAGCTTTTCAAACAGCGTTATCCTAGAGTGAGCCATGCTGCTGAAAAATTAAAAAATAAATTGTCTTTTTGCTGAGGGGAAAAGTGGCACCTTGTTGGGTGGCTTGGTGTTTAATAGGTGACAAGCTAAGAACTCAATAGTCCTCCCAGGTTCTGGGAATTTATCGTCTCAAGGCCCCAGTCCTTGCAGAACCAGAAATTACTGTTGCTACTTCGGTGATCTTTTACAATCAGACATTTTCCTCGTGTGTTTTTATGCTTTTGATCACTAATATTACATTGTTTATTTCTCTCCTTTTATTATTGTCAAGGCTGAAATAACATGTGGGAGAGAAATGCACTCAGAAGAGACAGACTCCAGTTTTATTCCTCTGCTCACACTGCAAAATACAGCACACAACAAATCTGCARGCAAATCTGGGTTCGTGACTTATGTGGGCCATTAATATTTAATGCATGCAGTATCTACTCTTTTGCAGGTTTGTCCATATTCTATTCTAATGTCCTGTAAGCAGTCTCCAGGTAATTTCTGACATCTCTGGAGCAAGAAACTGCTATGTATACAAAATTCAAACTGTGCCGGAGATGAGAAATGATGGCAGAAATAAGTGTTAGAGCCCTTTGATCCCCCTTCCTCTCTGCAGCAATAAATATATTCAGAAAGGCAGCACTGTAGATTTATAAATGTTAGCACTCTGAGTGAAGTCAAACTAATTTACTCTATGAACTTCTCTGACATTATGAAAACTTTACAAAGAGATCGTTGCATGTGAAGTATTAAAATACTATAATTTTAACTTAAAAACCCCACTCACCAGACATTCAAGCTGCCTTCTGTATATCTGCTGTGTTTTGAAGTGTTTTAAGAATAAGTGTGAATGCCATAAAGATGGCAAAATAAATTATGCCTCTTGAAGTTTAAGGATAACACCAGCATAAAATAAAATTGTATGAATCTATTTTTCATAGATTGAGACTCTGGCAGTCAGGGAGAGGAAGAGTAGAAGGGGATTATTCTGAATGAAGGGATGGTGATGAGGAAGAGAGCAGTGCCACTGGAAATGGCTAACACGGTCGCAGAAGGCTTGAGCCTCGTCTTTCAGGTGATAAACTCTTGCACCATTTATCCTGGGGGAAATCAATCGGTCGGTGTCAATTCAGGAATGAAGTAGTTGCAAAGCTGGGAGTGGTGAGTACAGACATCTCACCATCAGCACTGGACTGGGCCATTTTCGTGGGATTTGGCTTGAAGCTGCAAGCTGCAGCCCTTGGCCACGCTGCTCCCGTGGAGAAGGCAGGCACTCAGCACCGCTGCCTGCAGAGCCACGGCAGCCCAGGCAGGGCACCAACTGCACTTGCATTTTCAGGCCTTTCCCTCTGCTGATAGATGGAACAAAGGGAGAATCTCAAAAGGAGACAAAGCCCCGAGGCTGGATGTGAGCACAAGATCATGTCTGTCAGGAAGGAGGATAAATAATGGGTAGGGGAGTACTTACCATCCTGATGTGAAGCTCTCTGCTGGCAGGAGTTGTAGCACAACTTTCCTAGCTTCTGTAGCAGGCTAGGAAATCATTGATGCCTTAATTAGTTCAGAATGGTGCTCTGCGTCTTTTGGGCTGCAACAGACCTGTAGGAGCTTTGCTCTGCTCTCCACAGAATGTATTTTAAAATACATTTTAAAATTTTTAAATCCTGTCCTACCCTTGGTTCTCATCCGAGAAGGTCTCAGCAGCCACCTGTGACTGAGCTAAAGGTCACACAAGACATCTCAATTTCCTGGCATTTGCCTGGAGACCCCGACCTCTTCCATGTGCTGATCAGATGATGGCTCCCACCACTGTCCAACCCTAAGGGAAGTAATCGAGTGCAACCCTAGCCAGCGATGTATCCCTGCTTTGTACAGCTAATAAAGGTGGCTATCCAAATTTCAGCGCCCAGGTTAGGCTGCTGAGACTTAGCTCGGATACTTTTCTTCACAGCACCATCTAGTGCTTCTTATGCAAGTCACAATTTTCTTTGTCCTTGCCTTCTCTCACATAAATAGATGAAAACACATACATTTTAAAATAAAGCAAACACGGAATGGACCCCAGCCCCTTCAAAAAAAAGAAATATATACTTGAATAAATACTGAAGGGTTTGTTTTTCCTCCAAGGAAATAATGAGAGAAAAAAATCACATCAATAGATATGCAGTGACTTGCAGTCTAGAAACAATGCTGGTGAAGT
Organism: Parotia lawesii; assembly: GCA_003713295.1. NCBI lineage: Eukaryota > Metazoa > Chordata > Aves > Passeriformes > Paradisaeidae > Parotia > Parotia lawesii. The sequence goes on from RAHM01000011.1 coordinate 6,391,804, forward strand.
TGTCATAAGAACCACAACAAAGCAGGAAAATAAAATAAAATGCTGCTTCTCTAATTATGTCTTTTTTCTGGACTAAGAAACTGTGTGTGGTTAGGTGTGGGTTTGCCTAGATGGACTCTCTTGCCTTTCATATGCCTTGCCCACTTCTTCTAACCTCAGAAACTTTTTCTAACCTCTAACCTTTTTCTTAAGACTGTTAAAACACGTTTAACTTCACTAAATAATGAATGCTGAAGATAAAGATTGCCTTTGCCAATAGCTCAACTACCTCCATCAATTACAGAGTGAGTCTTTGCAGGAAACATTCCCTCCCTGATGATCATTGCCACAGAAGGCAAACATCCCACAACCTCTCCCCCAAAATTTGATTTGTCTTTTGCTATGGTAAAAGTAATTGAAAAAAAAAGAGGGAAATGGAGTCAAAACAAAAAAATAAAAGAAAGGCAAAAGATTAAAAGGATGAAAGGGAAAGGGGAAAGAATAAAGGAAAAATAAAGAGAAAGAGGAGGGAAAGGGTGGAAAGAGAAAAAGGGGAAAAGGAAGAGGACAAGGAAAAGGAAAGGGAAAGTGAGAAAAAGTAAACACAGCCAAGCAAGAAAACTATTTATTTTATTTTATTTTCTAAAATCCTGATTATAAATAAACAATTAAACTTTTCCAACAATCCTGAAAATTGACAAAATACGTAAGGGGAAAGGAGCCAGAGGTTTGCCAAGAGATTTTTCACATGATCACCTTGTACTGCTACAATAAATTCCTACAGAGTCTTCTGGAGATCACAGTGGGAATCAACTGGAGAAAGCTGCAGTGAATACCAGAGCACTGGATACTGAAGGGAGCTGGATGTGTGAGTGCTCCTCCTCCACCGAATAACGTCTGGTCGAGTCTCGTATTCACTGATTGCAACTTTGTAATTTGACCTTGGCAGCTTGTAAATTTTCAGGACACTATCCTTAAAAGCAATTCTGTCGTGTCACGCTTTCAAATCATGGCTGGGCTTTATGGGGAAAGGTACATGTTTTAAATGGCTTTTTGTGTAAAATCCCTGCAGGGTATGCCAGAGGCAAACTAATGACCACTGGTGGAGCTGCAAATGGAATTGGATAATATATTGATACCAGCAGTAAACAGTATTCGATTTTAACAGCAACTAGTATAGAATAACATGTCTAATTTAATTTATGAACCTAATTTAAACATTGGAGCAACTTGATGCAGAAAAACTAGTTGCTGTTTTGTTCCTGCACTTTTATTTGCTGCCCATCAGAGAAGGGGAAGGATGTTACAGCAGTTGATGTTAATTTGCTCATCTGCTTATGCTCCTGGTATTTCTTGCCTGCTCGTGGCATTTTTGCAAGTAATTCTAGCTGCTCTTAATCCTGATTCAAAGAAAAAATTGATTCTCTTGTTATGATTTATTATCATTGATCAGAGTGCAAATAACACATTTTTGCTTTTGGCACTTTGTACAGCCATAGCTGGAGTCACCAACCTTTTTCTGCTTCTCTCTGCAGGGAAGAACTGTGGCTCCAGAAGTGCAAATGCTCTTTCTTTGTGAGCAGCTTTGCCCACACAAGTAAATCCCAGTGAAGTCACTGGGATAATTCACGTGCACAAGACTGTGCCACCTGGGACCAGGACGATTGTGTACAGCTCAGCTTGAAAGTTTCTAATTCTTCCTTTTCCTTATGGCACACATCTTTAAAGACTTCCAAACTATTTATATTAATAATTGAGAAAGCTGAGGGTCTGAGCCTGCCTGAACTACAGTTCTAGTATAACTTTGAAAGACAGCAAGGATTTTATTGTTTGTTTACAATAAACAAACAATAAAATCCAGCTTTCTTTTTTTGGGTATTTGAATGATGACCTTGTGATGTATATTGAAATGAAAGAAAGAAGTGTTCTCCAAAGTTTTTGCACAAAGTAAAATAAGCATTACTAACTTCTATCTGTCTCATTTTCAGGTCTTATAGGCCTGTCTTGCTTTCCATGTACCTTTGCTAAATAAAAATGGTCACTRTATTGTTGTAAAACATAGTTAAATGGGAACATTTCACTCTGGCAACCACTGAAAGACAAAATGTACCATAAAACATAAATATATGCACTAGAAGATACCTTTTACTGACTAATAAGGAAAATATTTCTGACTTTCACAAGGAGAATAATATTAATGTCTTCTTAATATTCCTTTGTGCTGGTTATGGGTGGCTTTTTCTTGGCTTTTGGTATCAAACTTTAGCAAGAACTCTCCATCCTGTACAAAATTAGAATTCCCCCAGTCACTGAGAGGGAAAGGGAGGAGGTGTTTGACCTTCTGTGAGCTGCCCCTTCCTCCAGGTGCTTTGTTGGAATCATGGGTGTGGGTCAAGATGATGCTCATAAAGAAAGCGGCTCTGCAGCACAATCTCAGCAGGATTTCTCCTGCAATGCTTCATTTGCAGGATCAGAGTTTTATGACCAAAWAAATTAGAAAGAAAAAGAAATAAATTAGATTGGAGAAATTATTTTATAGCTCATCCACTTCTGTTTCCCAAACGGTGCCCAATGAAAAGAAAGATGACAATTATTCCCATTCTGAAAACTGGAATTTGTAACATTAAGAGTCTTTTTCGCTCCACAAATCTACACTCTGAGAAAGAGAGTCCAACAAATGTTTCATGTACACTGTCTGAGACAGCACTCAAAACCACAGGTGTTTCAGGCTTAGTAGCAGTAAAAAAAAAAAAAAATTAATTTTACTCTGAATCATCAATGGCTAAATAGCTGAAAGTAGAAAAATTTTATGTACATGCGGAGAAAAAATAGATTTGGAGTGGAAACTTTTTTGACAAATATGAGATGAGATATTGATTCCCCTAAATAAATAAATAAATACAAATGCCCAAACATTTTWAACTACAAAACTATCTGCAAAGTTAACAATGTCACACTTAGAAAGCTGATAAGAAAAAAAGTCCTTTCTATACAACTGCCATGACACAGGATTTCTCTCGCTTTTCCTTTCTGAGGACAACAGCATGCACAGCTGCAGGAAAAGTGCACTACCTCAGGGTTGGTTCCTGGACTTTGTGGCCCAGTTCAGATCAATTTGACAAGCAAAGATGTTAAAAAATCTGCAGTCAGTGTCCAGACTTGCTACTAAATTAGCMACAACAGCAAAGAAATCCCAAGCCTCCAGCAAGCTCACTCAGGCTGGAGTTTCAGCCCTTTCCCTGGACTGTTCCTGGGAACCGAATGCTGTTAATTTGGTAGCATACACTTGATGAGAGCAATAAGGAGATGTTTTCAGACTGACAGCAGGTCTGAGCAGTGCTGCACACTCCGTGTTCTCCAGCTGTGAATCAGTTCCAGCCCACAAACCACAAACGTGTGCTCAAGCCCTAAGCCAGTGTCCTTTACCTTTCAGCTGCATTTTGTGCCTCACACCAAGCTTCATGTTCTCAGGTTGTAAAGCTCAAGAGAAGCTGCTGGCATCCAGCTGCCCTGGCTCGTGGCAGCAGCGTTTTTATTAGCATTTTTATTATCCCTCGGTAGGATGCTACTGCTCATGCAGAGTTTGTGTGCAATAACTCAGCTTGCAGCTAAGCAGTGATTTGGAATCCTCAGCAGCACTGATTTTGAAACCCATGAGCCAACAGTCCTGCAGGTCACAGCTGCCCCCAGCTCTGCAAGGCTCAGTGCTGCTTCATACCTGCCCTGAAGGGCCCAGCAAACTCCAAGCAYGTGTCCAGATGAGAAATGTCTCCATATATCTGTCAGTTTTCAGACCAGAGCTCAGGGYTGGGATGGAAAAAACGGGGAGAGAGAGAGAGAGAGAATGAAACTGCCTGTAATGCTCAGTAATCTGAGAGGGACATATTGTGTAGATGAGTTGAAAGGCTAAATTAGATCCCCAGGTTTATTTCATTAAAAGGCTGCAGAAGTATTTCAGCTGCAGCAGCAACAAGAACCAGAAGGCTTTGCATGGGCAGGTTTTGGCAGCAGGGGGGCTACAGGGGTGGCTGCTGTGAGAAGCTGACAGAAGTTTCCTCCAAGCCCAGCACAGCCAATTCCTGACTGCTCCAAAGACAGGAGTGCCACTGGCCAAGCAGGAATGGTGGGAACACCTCTGTGATAACAGATTTAAGAAGAAGGAAAGAAAGGTATTGCACAGATGTGATCGTGGCCAGAGAAGAGCAGGACGAGAAGCTGCGAGAGGAGCAGCTCTGCAGACACCCAGGTCAGTGCAGAAGGAGGGGCAGGAGGTGCTCCAGGAGCTGGAGTTGAGATTCCCCTTCAGTCCATGGTGAGACCATGGTGAGGCAGCTGTGCCTCTGCAGCCCAGGGAGGATCACAGGGATGCAGAGACCCACCTGTCATAAATTTATGTCCCAATGAGGAAATAGCTCACTTTTGGTCCTTTTAGCCTCACTCTGAAAATATTTGTGGCAAGAAAACTTAGACTTAGCAACCAACAGCCACTGAATCAGGATTTTTTTTTTTTTTTAATTTTGATCTTGTGTTACAAAGTAAATTTTGTGTTGATGTGATTAGTTTATCTGTAACACATAGCCTAATCCCTACCAAATTTATCCAGTATAACAACTGGGCACAGCACTTCGTGCTAKGGTCTAGTTTACAACTGGTCAAAGATCAGACTTGATGAAGTGATTTAGACCAACATTCTGACTACTTATATTTCACTGTAAGAATCCATGAGTAATCAAAATATGTTACTCTCTACCACTTCACTCACATATCCCATATTAGTGATTTTTGGATTTAACTTATCAATAGAATATCAGTGGGTTTTTGTATCCAGGGACTTGTTTAAATTGTGTCTGATAAAAATGCAAAAAAAAATTAATTTACATTTGTGAACTTGGGAAACAAAGTTAATAAGTGGGCACTTAATCGCTCCTACAGAGCCCTGGGAAGGTTCTGTGGACAAGGTGAAAAATCCAGAGTTCACAACTGCATGCTTATGATCGATAAATTTAAGTGTACTGTAAGACATCTGATGAATCATGCCCTTGGAATATAAAAGCTTTTTGTTGACATTTTTTCCCTTCAGCTCCAAAAATTGAAGTCTCTGTATCTCAGTTTCTGAAATGTGGTCTTCTCAGAAATACATTTTCCCAAAAAGAGAATTAAGGCAGGCAAGCATTTCAGGTATTCTCCTTCAATAATCTCTCATGAAAAACTACAATTTTTCTGTCATCGACTCACTATAAAGCAACTCCAGACTTATTGTGGCCAGTAAGCCTCAAGGATAAGTACATATTAAATTGTGAAAAATGAAACGGAAAGGAAAAAGGAAAAATATCCATCCGAAGCATATCAGAAGGCCCTGGCCACCATAGCAGGGCTACTGTGTGACAAGTTGTGGATTTCAGGGAGTGTGCTGGTAAATGGTCTCTGTATAGAGATTATTACATAAAGTACAGCTGAAAGCAGGACGATGAGCAGGGAGCAGTGTGGGGATTTTTTTTACATAAGAATTGGAGTGATCTGAAAAAGAGAAATCTCAATTTTGATTCATTAAGTTTCTATTTCCTTGAAAAGCTGGATTCTTTCTCGCTGGCTTGTTACCTGTATCTTGCTACAATGCACAACATTTTAATTACGTGGTTCCTTTGCCAGCACTGCAACTCTGATGTATTTCAAAAGGTTTTGTACCTTTGAAATGCTGGTGTTCAGCATCTCCATTCCACTAGATGTCACTCAGTAGTCATCATTTCCAGCACTGACATGCATACACACAGAGGAAAAAAAGGCAACAAATGTGATTTTTTATTCAGACTCAAAATGATGCTATTTCAAAAATTTGGTAGTCACTGTTTAAAGTTGTGATGTCTGAAATGCTGTTATCATCACTTCAAACACTATAACTTTAAGCTGATCCCATTAGAATGTCGGGTTGCCACCTGGTAATTACATATGCCTTTCATAAATATAGTTCTTTCAAAGGAAAAAAAAAAAACAAAACAAAAGATAATTTGGAGGGTGATGGAATTGGTGTTAATGGATAATTGTGCTTCTGGACCATGACCACAGTGTTCAACATTTTGATCTGCATGATGCCTAATGAAATTTATCCTCAGTGATATTTTCTAGCTTATATGTTCATGCCCTGCGGGGTTTTGCTGTTAGGAGTTGTTTTGAATCCATACCCCCCAAAATCACCCAGGATGGGTGGAATCTTTCTTACCCTGCTTTCTGTGGTGTGTTTCTACCTGGACATTCTCTAGCTCCCAGTTCCAGGCATTTGTTCTTGTATGCTTTCAGGACTGTAATCACATCACAGTGCAGCTGGCTTTTCTTGAGAAACTAAACAAAGAAAAATTTGTCCAGCCCTTGAATGATTTCCTTGTCTTTTTCCATACTTCCTCGAGCTTCCAAACAGCCTTTCCAAAATATGGGTACTAAAACCATTCCCACTATTGTAATACCAAAACCACTTCATATGGGGAGAAAACAGCTCCACAAACCCAATTACTACTGGTTTATATCATTTTCTTTCAGAAGTAGGTGTTGTGATATATTTGGTTCTTATGTTGTTTTGGGGCTACCTTGCTGTCTCACCCCCACAAGACTTGTATTTTCCCTGGTGTTGCTAACATCCCTCACAAACTCATATGTTCTGTGTGAGAGGAAAGCTGATGTCTTTACAAACAACTGGATGGGTGAAGGGATGGGTGTTAATATCTTTGAAATGGGATTTAGTGTTTCTACTGACTTCAAGCAGCAGGTTTGTTGCAGAGCCCAGACAGCTTGGCTCCTGAAACAGACAAGGTCCTGCACAAGCCTGAACTGCTGAACTTTGGGGTGAAACTGTAGGTTCAAGGGGGAATATGGGGTAGGCAGATTGGGAAGGCTGTACCTTCCCTGTACCTCAGCCAGTGGGGAAAGGAGGAGGGCAACGTGGCCGAGACTTTGGGATAAAAGGAGGTTATGCCCTCCGAAAACCCTGAGAGAGAAAACCCTGCAGGCGTGTGCCCCGGTGGCCTCTCTCCCTGTATCGGAATAAAGTTGCAGGACTCCTCTGTCTCCTTTTTGGTCACAAACCTCTGGCAATTGGGAGCTCATCTGGGATCCTTCCACCATCCAAGGACAGCATGTGGCAAGAGGAGCTGGAGGTGCCTCACCCAGTTTCAGTGACCRGGTCCCTTCAGCGCTGGCTGGCATTGGGCATTGATTGGGTACCCAAGACTGTCCAGGAGACAGATGAGAGGTGGACCAGGGACTGGACCACTGGACATGGATGCCCAGAGGCTGCAGTAAGGGAAAGTCAAGAAGAGTCTCAGCAAATCTCACGGTGAGTACAACTGCCGAGAGTAAAACAGGGCAGGAGGCCCAGGGTGGGCAGCAAAGGAAAGTTGGACAAGGGTCTCAACTATRGGGATGATGRTCCCAAAATATCTCCARAGGGTCSTTTGGRAGAATGTTGAGATAGTTTGCACATTCTCCCAGAGGTGATTAAGGACATGGATGCCCAGAGGGGGCAATAAGGGAAAGGGTCTCAGTAGATGCCCAGAGGGGGCAATATGGTGTTGGTTTGGGGAAGGATTGGTTAAAGGGAAGTGTGTAGAAATATGATGGAGGCAAATAGTAGCCAGAGACTATGTGATAAGGAGAGAACAGTGAGAACYGGGAAGTTCTCTGCCTTATCTTCAAAATCTGCAGTCTAATACAGAGCCAGCTGCAAGTCTTTTGTATTCCTGGCTCCCAGGAGTGGGAAAACAGGGAGGTGTTGTTCCTGCACCCACACCCCTCCCCGGGCATTACGGAGCCAGGGTGGAGGATCTGGGTTAGTAAGGGGGTTTCTCTATGGTGAGGAGTGCCAARGCCAGGTCCAGAGATGCAGAACCAGCAGCACAGACTGGGGACCTGTGGGGAGGTGTGGGGCCGAGCTGAGGCTGTGGGACAGCYGGGGCTCAGCGCYGGGCGGTGCCYGACCCCAACACCCCCCTAAGCAGGGCAGTAGTGGCCCCTGGCCCCATGAGGTTGCAGGATGTCTTTTCCACCTGCCCATCCCTGTGGCACTGTCAGCTGTGCGTGCCCATCTGCTTTACAGAGCTTGTGGTGCTCCAAGAGCAGCCCGGGATGTCCTGCAGGGGTGTCCGGACACTGCGGCCRGACAGGGAGCGGCTTTGGTGCGCGGTGTGAGAGACAACGTGTCACCAAAGCCTGGCCTGAGACACAAAGGGATTTGGTTTGGGTCACCAGGGAGGAGAGTGATTTTGCAGAGAATTTGGCTGCTGTGGGAGGGTGAGAGCCCACAGGCAGCAGGATSAGGGGCTGGAGAAGTCACCAAGTGGGCYCTTCCAGGAATTGGTTAGAAAGGCATCTCGGGTATATAAAAGATRTGAAAGAAGGGATGAGGAAAAGGTAAAGGTATAGGCAGGGATAATGGCAGAATTTTTACAACACTCTGATGCCTTAGGTTTTAACTTTTATATTTTTCAAATCCTGTACTGCTTAGTGTGTAACTCTGAGGTTTCTTGTAACCTGTTAATTTCTGCTCTCTCCTGCTAGGCAGACATAACAAAGCCTTTCCGGGCCTGCTCTCCAAGGACACCCAGACCGTCCTAGGCCCAAAAAGTATAAACCAAAGAGCCACAGAGGGGGGCAAGCGGAGGGGAATTACATCATTAAACTGAAGCTTTAATTGGAGAATTAACCCTGATATGCAAACGAACCAAACCTATAGAAGTGTGAAGAACTCGTGACCTGTCGTCCACCTTGGGGTCCATCTTGGCAGTGGCCTCTGGCTCCCCAGAGTGTACCTTTGAAGGCCTTTCAAATAAATATCGACCTTATTCCCT